>JBBYHH010173532.1:0-13823 GCA_038382905.1 Daphne laureola | reverse complement strand
GTGGGAAGGAGTCTGTGGCTTCTTTGGGGGTAGGTCGGCCTTTGAAGAAGGCGAACGTTTCATCAGCCATTGTGGATGCAGTGGCACGTAGTCTGGTGGGGCGGGGGGAATCCCTACCTCACCCGGAGCCATGAAGTGTAGGTCCTGGAAGGAGTTGGGTAGTGGTCCAGCTCACTCATCTTCAAGTGTTATATCTTGGATCATTAGCAGGACTTTATTATATTATTATTTGGATATTATTTGGTTTTTGTGCCTGGTGATCTTGGTTTGTTTTGCCTGGATGGTTTGGTTTTTGGTTATGTCTTGACATCAACTTCTTTCGGCATGCTCTTAGAAAGACGGCATTGGGCTCATTGGGAGCCATACAAGTGTGTCATGCGCGAGATTGCGGATTAATACAACTCTGCTAAGTCATTTTGTGCTTCTTATTGGTTTATTGATAGCTTAGCTTGGAGGTTGACTTAGCTTCTGAAGGCTTCACTTCTGGGTCTGGCAGATGGACCTCTACCTATTTCATATTTATTTTTTGTCTCGCTTTTCTTCTTATTTCAGATTGCTATTTGGTTTATGTTTATGTATTTCGTGGTTTTTTCCTATGCAAACTCTGGCTTGTATTATTTTCAATAAGAATAATATTTAGCTATTTTCCCTAAAAAAAAAAAAAATTAAACTTATTGATTTATTTGCTTACTTTAAATTTCTCGGTCATTTTTTTATACATGTATTATCTCATTTATGTCCATGGATGTTGGATATTCTCTCAATAGTAGAGTTATATCCAAGAAACAAGTTATAGTTCTATTTTTTGTAATGTTCATGATATTCCCTTATTCATTTTATGGATAAAGTGTACCCGTAGTTCTTTAACTTAAATATTTGTACAACATAATCCTATTTTAAGTTTTTGTATTATTGGAGTCCATTTTTCAAAGTTTTTCTTCATTCATAGTCATTTTTGGATATTTTGCTGTTAATTTTAACATTTTCTTTAGGAAAATGATAATTTTAGCTATTTGAATTTACCCAAAAAATCTATTTGCACCATATTTTTTTTAACTTAAAATTTTAATCACCCCCAAACAACTACTCCCTCCCTCTCTTTTTAATAGTTACGTTTCTTTTTCAGTATCAAATCTATATCTTATTTTCTTCAATATTTTGGTATATAAAGTTAAGTAACTTATATACTTAAAATAAATAAATATGTTTAGTTTCTAAAAATATTTTTTTCAATTTTTTAATAAATTGTTTCTAGCAAAAAAAAAATAGTCAAACAAAAGTTCAAAAGGCAAACGTAACGATTAAATAGGGACAGAAGGAGTATAAACTTAACAAATCTACCCAATTTTTTTCAAACTTCAATTAAACTCACACAATCGGCTGGACCACCACCAACCACTACCGGACCGCTGCTGAAAACTTTGGAATTGAAAAAAAAAAAGACATCGGGAGGTAGATCGGGGCCTAGGGAGGCTAATTCCCGACTGTGGGCCGCCGAATCATGGCCTAGGGCTGGCGAATCGCAGCTCTGGATCACCGATTCATGACCTAGGGCTTTGATTCAACGGCCTTGGGTCGCGATTCACCAACGTTAGGCCGCGATTCGGTGGTCATATGCCGTGATATGGCGGTCCTAGGCCCCGATCTACGTCCTTGTGCTTTTGTTTTTTCATTCCGGAGTTTTTGGTAGTTGTCGTTGACGATGTTCGGTGGTGGTCCGGCGGGTCTGGGGAGTTTAATTGAAGTTTGAAACATTTTGGGTAGATTTGTTAAGTTTAGAATTGTTTGGGATGATTAAAATGTTAAGTTAAAAAAGTTCGGGTGTAAATAATTTTTGGGTAAATTTCACGGGTAACCCTGTAACTTTAATTCATGTTCCACTACGGTTCTGTTATAACTTTTTGTACTCATAAAGTTATATTTTTTTTAACTTTCTTTCACTTTGTGATCATTTTCCATCCATTAACAATTAAGTTTAACGGATTCGTGGGAAAAATGATTTTTTCACCAACTCAATTGTTTTAAAATAATTTATTTACACCTAAAGTTTTAAACTTAACCATTTAGGCACCCCAAATAATTTTAAATTTTACACTTCTACCCAAAAGTTTTAATAAAGCCCAACAACAGCCAGCCATCGTCGGACCGCCGCCACTGCCACCGCCAGAAAATGCCAGAAATGAAAAAAAAATTTACCCGGTGGGTGGATAGGCCCTTAGAATCGTCTGATCTCGGCCCAAGGCCGGCAAGTCGCTGCCCGGGCTAGTGATCCGGCGATCCTAAGGGCCGATCTACCCTCCGGGCAATTTGTTTTTCTTTTCCGGCATTTTCCGGCGGCAGCGATGGTTTGATGATGGCTAGGTGTTATTGGGCTTTTTTAAAACTTTTTGATTGAAGTGTAAAGTTTAAAATTATTTGGAGTGCTTAAATGGTTAAGTTTAAAACTTTAGGTGTAAATAAATTGTTTTAAAATAATATAATTGCTAAAAAAATCATTTTCCCCACAAATTCGTTAAACTTTTATTTAAGAAGAGAGGAGGACTAGCCGCAATCTCATAACTTGACTGGTTTTCTAATCCTCACAGTCTCATAGCTTGACTGGTTTTCTAATCCTATAGCCCATCTGTAGCGGTTCTCTCTTATTCTCTTTTATTATTTTTATTATGTGTTCTGTTATTTTGATGACTAGCTTTCTGCTCAAAAATAGCCATCATCTCTCCTGTTACTCTATTTTTCTTCTTAATGTAATTCAACCTTGCAGTAAAGAAAAAAAGCATTTGTCAGAGTCACATGTTTAAGGATACATTAGGATTTTTTACCCTTATTTTGTTGCGAATTTTACAGCTAATATATATTAGTGAGCAAAAAAAATTATAAAAAATTGGAGTTTATATAATGATGAAAAAATAAGAAACATTAAAATATTTAAAATGAAATTACAAACATCCAATTAATATAGGAAATACGGGTAACGTAAATTCGGATAAAAAAAGATCAAATGAAATATTTTCACCCAATTGACATGAGGAAAAACTACAATGGATAAAATGAAGGGTAAAGTGAATTTGTAGTCTATTTTAATCCTGTTTTCAAAGTTTGGATCAAGGCTCCATGACCATGAGTCTTCCTTTGATCTGTCAAGTGTGACCCCATGCAGTAGGTTGAGGAGGGTCAATAATTCTGTTGAAGTTCAACCAGCTGGGGGGATGCGCCAAGACCACATCCAAGATGGAACACCAAGTGCGTTGCCTGCTTTGTCTGCAACAGTAGCATCTTGCAACAGCTCTAGGTGGAACAATCTGGGGAGTTTCACCTTTAAAGGGATGACGGTGATCCATGTGTCTTTCCAGAAATTTGTGTTCATCCCATTGCCAATTGATCGACCGATGCCAACTACCTGCGTGCAATTCAAATTATTTATAATAGTTAAGCACTTCAAAATTTCTCTCCAAACACTCACTCCCCCTGAACCTGACCCTCCCATCTTATTTCTCCCATCTACTCCATACAAGTCACTCACTACTTTTACCCATAGTCTCTCTTTTTCAAAGTAGAATCTCCACCACCATTTCCATAGAAGGGCCAAGTTTTTTGCCCAGTCTCAATCCACCATCTGAACTGTTCCCTACCAAAGAATCATGACTAGCCCAAATTATCTTGTTTGAGGCATTACTACCCCTGCCCCAGAGAAAATTGTTATGAATATTCTCAAACCTTTTTAAAACTGGCACAGGAACCCTGAAAATAGAAAAAAGGTAAAGAGGTAACCCACCTAGGACCGATTTCACCAAGGTTAGCCTACCTCCAATGGACAACATTCTGACTTTCCAGGTGCTTAATTTTGATTTGAATTTGTCAATGAGGAAATCCCAGTTTTCAATCAGAGACATGTTTTTCCCAACAGGTAAGCCTAAATAGTCAAAGGGGGCTTTGTCACAGCTGCAACCTGCTAATCTTGCCATATCCTCCACTTCATTAAAGGGAACACCAATTCCAAAGAGACGAGTCTTCCTTAGATTAATCTGTAAACCGGAGGCCAGCTCAAAACCTTTCAGAAGGGAGAAGATATTCCTGACATTTGATGAAGACCATTTCCCAAGAAATAATGCGTCATCGGCGAACTGGAGATGAGATAATATACCACTGCGTGTGCCCAGAGAAATACCATGGAAGAGTCCTGCAGATACCGCTTCTTTCATCATGGCACTCAGAGCCTCAACCGCGATGATAAAGAGGAAAGGTGATAACGGGTCTCCCTGCCTGAGCCCACGTTCTAAGGAGAATTCTTGGGTCGGGCTGCCGTTTACAAGCACTGAGACACGAGCCAAGGATAGGCAACTTTGAATCCAACGACACCAAGTATTGCCGAATCCCATCTTCTCCATGATTGACAATAAAAATTGTCAGTTGATAGAGTCAAAAGCTTTGGCAAAGTCTACCTTAAGCATCATAAGTTTTTCCTTTGACTTCTTCGCCCAACATACTGTTTCATCTGCAATGAGGACCCCATCCAAAATTTGACGACCACTGATGAATGCGGATTGTTCCTGGGAAATAATTGAGGGAAGAACCAGCTTCAGCCTCTCTGCCAGAACCTTTGAAAGAATTTTGTTCATACATCCAACTAAGCTGATTGGTCTGAATTCGTTGACGGTTGTTGGGTCATTGATTTTGGGAACTAGTGTGACAAACGAAGAGTTGTATCCTGGCGGAATTCTCCCTGATGCCCAAAATGAATGAATGAAATTTACCACTTCTATCTTCATGGTTGGCCAAAATTTCTTAATGAACTTGAAGTTGAGGCCATCAGGCTCGGGGGCCTTTGTGCTGCCGCAGGACTAAACACCATATTTAATTTCATCTTTCGTGAAAGGTTCTTCAAGGATTGATGCTTGGAGAGGCATTATGCGAGCAAAGTTAGAGCTTCTAAAGGTTGGTCTGAAGGAGTTTGGTTCCTTTGCGAAACTACTAAAGTGGTTGTAAACCTCTCTTTTTATTAAATAAGGGTCTTCCAACCATGAGCCATTACACATTAGGCCTTTGATTGAACTTTTCCTCCGTCTGAATCTCAAAGTAGCATGAAAGAAATTGGTGTTTTCATTCCCTTCTGCAGCCCATTTCACTCGAGATTTTTGGAGAAGCATCTTGCCCTTGACTCTTTCAAAGTTTCTGAGATCTGCTTTTGCATTTGTGAATTCAGAAATTTCTTGTGTGGATAGGTCCTGGATTTCCGCTTCCTTTTCCCAATTGAATACCACTGCTCTAAGGTCTAGGATTTGCTTGTCCACATCTCCCATATTATTAAAGCGTCAAGACTTCATAGTGTTCTTGATGACTTTCAATTTTTCTTTTAAAATAAACCCAGCTGACCCCTTTATCTGAGATGAGTGCCAAGCGTCTTCCACCATTTTCTGAAAACCTTCATTCTCCAACCAAGCATCAAAGAACCGAAATGGAGTGGGACCAAAGTCTCTAGAGGAGCATTTCAAAGTAATGGGATTGTGATCTGAGATTAGGCGTGGTAATGCAATTGCTGAAATGTCTGGCCAGATTTCCAAGAATTCTTATGATATCAGGGCTCTGTCAAGCTTACTTAATTTGGTGCCATCCTTTGATGAGCAAGTGAATCTTAGACCTCCCATCTTGACCTCCAACAGATTTGAGGATGTGATAAAATTGTTGAAGTCTGAGGCATGTAAATCATTGAAATTTGAGCCCTTCCTTTCGGAGCATCTGCGAACAGCATTGAAATCACATATGACACACCATGGACCAGCGAAACTTTCTTTGCAAGCGGACAAATCTTCCCAGAGCTTAATTTTCAAAGAACTGTCATGGGGACCATACACGTTTAGAAGCATTACCTTCTTCTTTAGAGGGAGCCAGGTGCCTTGTAAAGCTATGAAACCATCAACAGAGAAGCCCGAGTCTAACTTAAAGACATCATTTTTCCATACTGTAACAAGCCCTCCGGATCTGCCATTTGCTTCTTTAAAGAAGAATGATATGTCATCCCTTGGCCAGATTCTATCCACTACTGGGGTTATATCACCCTGGATTTTTGTTTCCTGAAGTGCTACAACATCAAAATCCTCATTTGCTAGGAGCTCCCGAAGTCCTCTTTTCTTATCTGGATCCCCCAAACTGCGAATATTTAGTGATAATAGCTTCATTTAATCGGTGAACACACATCCTTTTGCACAAGCAATACATCTGAAACGGTCTCAATCGCAAACTGGGAACCTGCTCTTTTCCCAGAGGTGACATTACGCGAACTATCAATTGGGCATGATACAATTTCTGGTTTTCTGTTTCCCGCACAAATTCCTATGGAAGATGAGTGAGAAGAGGAGGGTGGTTCGGTTTACCTGGCATTTCTGATCTGGAAAGTATGTGCTTCTTCTTTTTCCCTTCTGTAGGAGCGGCTTCTGCTTTTAGTTTTGCCCTCTTGCTCTCACTGATGCCTTCATTACTCTTAGTGAAACTCGACCTTGGAGGATCGGAGGGCCTCCTAGTACAGACTTCATGGGCTTCGATGGATGACCAGTGCTAGTGGAATTGGTGGTTGAGGGAGTTACCGGTTTTGTCCCTTTGGTTGATTGTGCTCTGTTCAACTTCTTGCCTTTATGAGATGACTTCACCATTCCTCTGGAATCTTCATTCGTAGCTGTTGCAGGGACAATAGTGTTCTCAAGTTTTGGTGGTGATTTTAGGGCCCTTGCGCCAGGCCCATTCCTCTGATTCGAGTTGGATTCAAGTGTGGCTGGATTTTTAGGAGATAGTAATTCTGGGCTCCTGTCCAGGCCCAACGGTTTCTCTTTAGTGGAATTCGAAGGTTGGGAAGGGGGATGATCTGCATTTAATGCTTCATCAGTTACCGATGCTTCTACTACTGTATCCATCGGAGAATGTTCCCCATGCACAACTGAGGTGGCCAACCGACGTGACCCTTCAAAGGAAGAATCGAGAATTGTCAGTGAAGCTTCTGTTGATGGGGCACCCATGTGCGGCTGGACCGGCGGAAAGTCCTCGAGTGAGCCCACGCTGTACACATCCTCGTCGTTGCTGCTGATAGATGCCGCCTTGGACGGCGCCATGTCTCCATCTTCACTCCAGGAAGAATTGTGGTTTGAGTCGAAACTCTCAATAACTAACAGATCTTCAGTTACCTTTATCTGGTGGCAGGAGTCATCTAACCTTAACAAGAGAACTTCTGAGATTGGTTCCATGGACTGTGGTAGAACACAAACTCGCCCTGAGTGGATGTGATCCTTGTTTTTGGTAGCTTGGTCCAGCTCTAAGACTTCACCCCAAGTCTTCCCAATGTTGACGAAAGTTAGGACGTTCCAGGCATGGAGGGGGACGCCAACGATATTGAGCCAGACTACTCGATCAGCCTCCGACATTGCATTGTTTCGATCCCAAGGGCCGATCTTCGTGAACCAGGTTGCCAAGCATTCTTTGCCATCTGAGAGGGAAGCTTTCATGGCCTCTTTGTTTGCAAACTGCAGTAGGACTTTCAGACCACCTAAGTACTTTACAAAGACGTTCGAGAACCCTTTCTCCATAAGGAAGTTTTTAGCTCCCCTGATGCGATCTAGGTTCGGGGTTTCTCCGATCGCACAGCCTTCTAACCATTCCAAATCCGTGGATGGCTCACCTACTACCTCTCTCTGTCTTGCTTCCACCTGCTGAACTTTTTCGGTTTTCTTTCGTTGGCCTCCCTGGATAACATCTGCAAATGACCAATTGCTATCTCTGAGTGTGTTGTTCACGTAGGTTTTGGGTTTCCAGACTTTAGGTTGTTCGCGATGTTCAACAGGTCTTCCAAATTTTGCAGCGTTTATGACTAACCGGCTTGCTCCAACAAAGACTCCGGAGATTTTCTTAGCAAGAGAATCTGTATCCTGAACTCCTTTGTAACGAACGAACCCAAAGAGCTTAACATTGATGTTCCTCTTCTTTGGGATGAAGATGTCAACCACCAGTCCAAAGAGCCCAAAGTGTTTCCACATTGCTCCCAAATTCCAGTTTTCAGGAAAGCCCGAGAAGTAGAGAGTTGTTGATGTTGCTAGGATCACTTTGGTGAAATCGGAGGAAGGTGTTCTAGCCCTAAACCTAGATCTAGACTCAAGGAACCCACCCTCACCATCTCTCCGCAATCCTCAGGTAAGGTAGATTATTGTTTCCACGTTCAATCCCTGCATTTTCTGGAACAAACGTTAGAGAGTTTCTGATTTGAAATTCAGTTTACCAAATTCACTTGGACTCTGACAAATGCTTGTTTGGATTTTAAAGATGCATCCTGGAGCATGATGATAACGGGCTATGCCATGCATGATTATGCATGTTAGGCATTAGATATTTTAATTTCAACTCATTTGTGGCACTAGATTTGTACCAAATGATGTCACGTTTGTGGGAGTATGACATATACAGAAAAAGTTTTTGAGTTTGATCCAGATAAATATTACAGTAATTATGTACCGGTTTCCAATGTATATGTGGTTGCTGGTAGAAATGAACGAGGCAGCAAAACATGAAGAGGTCTCCTATTCATATACTCTCTCCTTACTTTAAAAGATGCATAATTTATTTTAACAATTTTCAGTATTTAATTTATGATTTATTTACATGTATGTTTAGATATTTAAAGTTAAATGTTTTTTTTATGTATATCATAATTTACAATATACATTTTCTGAAAATATTTTTTTGGAATTTTTTTAATCAATCATTGAACTTTGAAATATGAAAAATAAATGGTGCATCTTTTAAACTAGTGAGGCAGTATTTGTTAATGGTGATCAAACTCATCCTGTACAGAAATGACTGTACAAGTGCAAGGAAGTAATCGATCAATCAAGTTCTGTTTACATGAACCAAAAACAAAAAGGAAACTCCCATTTGATGTGTCCTGCAGAAGCGCAACAGATTGGGAACCTGATCCTACAACAAAATGTGGAAAAAAAAATGTGTAGAAGGATATCAAAGAAAAGAGAATAAGAGCATAACTACATACAAAGATTACCTGTCCATGGAGATGCTACATTTCACATACATAGGAGATGATCTTCTTAACCAGAACATTTCAAGGGAGGTGCCAACCACTCCACATGGGAGTGATTAATCGCAGCATCAGTCTTTGACAAACAATCCATAAGGCATTCAACCGCAGTCTTCTTTTTCATATCAATATCATCTTGACAATGGTTTCTTAAATCATAGTTTCTGAAGACCCTACCAGAGCTTGTCTTCCCATATCCTGAAACCGAGTACCAAGATGGACAGATCTCACTCATAAACAGCAGCCGGTCATTCAAGAAATCATCACTTCTTATCCAAGTACCTTCCGATGGGTTAAATTTGAGAAATAACTCAATGCTTTTGGTAGACAAAATGTCATATACAAACATAAGCATCTCACCATTCAACTCGAACAGCTTATTATAATGGTCATTAAGGTCTATGCCAACTAACTGTGAAGGCAAGGCAATCTCCTTCGTTTCACCATTGGAAGGGTTGAAGCTTTCCATGTATGTATTGTTGCACCAATAGAATATCCCATTAAACCAAGTCACACTGCAAAGTACATCCGCATCGTAGTTCTCCTCAATGACATTGACATGCCTCTCCTTCCAAACTTCTTGACCAGGACTCCAGGTTTGGATACTCAAATTATCGTCCTGATAAACAATCACAAAGAAGACACACTCTGGAGATGTCGGATCAGAGCCTGAGAAGGTAATTGTGTAATGCTTCAGCGGTAGATTTGGTAAACTCATGCACCGAGCAGAAAAAGGATGATACACAAACAAGGTTTCCTCAAGTAGTTGGAAGAACTCTTCACCTATGAATCTGTCATATGACATTGAAACAACCAACCAACCTAATTTGGACTCTTTGATTCTCGGTTGTACAATGAAGATGTCATCAGAAAAAGGGGTACCAGGAGGCAGTTTGCTGAATTGTAACCGACCCCATTCGGAAGCTTCGGGGTTTGGCTCAGCGAAAATGCGATCAGCACAAGTAGCGATCTCAAGTGAACGCTTGTAATAAGGTCTAAACTGACATGGTCCATCAACATTAGAGCAGATCTCGTGAGATTCGAAAGTGATAGTTACTGACCTGCTAGTTCCAAGGAAAACATCTTTTTCGGAAAATGTCACCAACCACGGCAGAGGACGCGGTGTCACCGGAATTCTCCAATCCTTGCAGACCGCCGTAAGACTGAGGCGATCTCCGAAATGCTGGACTTTCTCGACAATTATGTTGAGAATATCAACAGGAAGACTAGACCAATCAGAACAATCGGTCTCCGATTTCCCTTCATGCTTCTTTTCTGGTTTATGATTCATCCTGTTTCTGGGTTGCTAGAACTCCATGCACGACGCCGATCTCGCGTCCCGTGCGTTGAATTCAACCAGAAACCTTGGACAGAAATTTCAACATTTGGCGAACTTCGACCGCCCTTTCAGCTTCTCGTAGGAACGGAAAGGAGGAGAAATTGGTACAAGATCAGAGAACTCAGCTGCCCAATAATGGGGACTTTGCCCAGAACTCTGCTACATAGCCGAAGCTTCAAATCTAGGGCAAGGGAGCGTTTATAGTACAGCCTAAATGCAATATAAGTCCCATTAATTTGTCAACTCATAAACGTTAGTCCTTTAACTTTAAATGAGTATTTGCTAATCCTTTAGCTTTACGAAATAATGCAAGTTAATTGATTTGGTCCACTCTCTAACTTTTAATCTTTGTATAAAATCTTAACGACATTTAGAAATTTTTATTTGGATCCAATTAATACATCTCTATTAAGTGATTGAATTATTTTATATAATTAAATGATATGTAAGGTAATAAAATCAATTACAGATTTTAGTTAATATAAAGAATTGAATATTTTAATTTATTAATTTAAATTAAAGGAATTTTTTTTACTTACACAAATTAACGTTAGTTCATTATATTCTCAATGTATTCATATTTAATTTATTCTTTGCATATAATTTTAAGAAAAATGTTTTGGACAATCACTTTAAATACCATTGTCCTATTTTTTATTCATCAATGCAAAATATTTCTCCGTGGAGAAGTTCGTGACAAGTGTGAAGAACTAGTATATTTTTTCCATCCGCACAATTAAAAAATAAGTGAAGAATGTAAATTTCTGACACTAATAATTTTTTTGTGAATTTTTGTTCACAAACAGGACTTGCTGGTAAATGCTAATCAAATTTTCAATTTGTTAATTGATATAAAAATAGAATATCATAAGAGAAATCATATTAAATATTTTAACTTTTGTAAGATGACTCATTTTTTTTGGAAAGTAATTGAAAATTTTAGGTTTCATCACTTGGATCCATACAATTGTTTTTTGCACTCATGATAGATGATTCATGTAGAAATTAAAATAAAGTTGAACATAAGTATTTTCATGTTAAATATATTTGAGGTTTATATCCGCTTTTTAAGAAGTAAAGAGTTTAGGGAGAATTTTTAAAACTGAGCTAAAACTTTACATACATGGTGGAATAATCTTAATGAGATATGTACATAAATGTTACTCTCATCTCAATTTAATATTGTTATGGTAAACCACTTTAACAGATAAATAAATAAAAAAAATTTGAAAAGTGAATTTTTTTAAACCTTTACACATAAAATAAAAATTGTAATGTTAAAGAATTTCAAATGAATTGTTAAAAACCCTATTACTTGTTCAAAAAAATTATAAATTTTGAAATTTTGTTCCCTTTCTTTCACTGTAGAATATCCATGTATAGTCGCAAATTTCATGTTTATAACAACAGTTTTGATTGGACTATAACTCATAAGAAAGTGAGAGACCTAAGTATATATAACGTGTCAAGATTATAGGTCCAAAACATAAAAATGGAGAATGATTAGGGCCAAAATGCATAAAGAAATGAGAAAACAAAAACAAAAATGTTAAAAGAAACAAAGGAAAAGGACCAAGATGCAAAAATAAATGACGGAGAAGGATCAAATCTAAAATGAATAAACAAAATGGACTAAAATGCAAAAAAAAAAAAAAAATGAAAGAGGAAAAAATGACACTAATTCATCATACCTTTAGAAATGCATATATTGTAGAATTCGCAAATTTCATGTCTAAAGAAACAATTTTGATTGAATTATAACACATAAGAAAGTTAAGGACCTAAATATATATAACATGTCAAAATTATTGGTACAAATGAAACAACATTCCAGATCAGCGGTGAGGAGAAACATGGAACAAGAGGACAATACGGACGTGTGGCACTACATTGAGCGTGGTTGAGGGAGGTTCATGCGAAGGTTTTAGTAACTCTCTGTTATAGAAGAGGATTAACTCCCATTAATCCCCCTACCAATCCATCATTAATACATTACTATTTCTACCTCATAAACTCTACTATATAAAAAGGAAGACATTCATCATCCAAGTACCTTCTACACCAACTCAATATTCTCTCTACACTCTCCAATATACTGACTTAACCATCGGAGGAGGTCCCATGAGTCCAAATTCTTGGTCCTCCCTAACGCCTTCTTCTTCCAGGAACCACTTCGGCAGATCAGATCTCTACCATCACTACTGGGAGGGGAGAAAGATCATTGCGGCCTCTGCTGCGCTTTGGGCCGCAACGAAGCGTGAGCCACAGCACAATGGCGCAGCCATGGTTGCATCATGTTTGCTGCGGCCCAAAGCGCAGCAAACGCCACGCGTTCCACGAGGCTGACATCCAGTCAATTTCTACGGCCTGTTGCTACGTAATTGGCCGCAGTAGATATGCTCTATATATAAGTTCCGCCCCGTTTTCACTCAAACAATTTACATTTTTTTCATCTCCTCTCAACTATTTTCAAAATTTCAAGCTTCTGATCTCTCACATTTTGAGGAAATTATCATCCGGTAAAAGATTGAGGTGAAGATCCATCATCTACTTTTGTTGTATTTCTCTCAGGTAAAAAAATATCACATTTTAATTTCTTTATACTTATTAATGGGCGTCTCTTTTATAATTTTATTATTTGTATACTTTATTTGTTTAATTAATTTAATTAGATTAATCGAGCTATAGTTTCTGTCTATGAAAACTTTTAATAATAAATTATTTTACACTTTATTTCAAAATTTGGAATACTTTGTAAAATGATATATTCTATAGAGTTTTCATGGATTGTCCGGTTGGACAGTTTGTAAAAGTATATTATCGGTTAATTGAACTTTTATATTTGTCTATGTATTAGAACTAATGAGAATTACATAAATTTCGGATGTATTTCGTCATGTTCTTCCTTATATCTGCTCTAGGTGTTACGCCAGAGGAATGGTATAATGGGGAACTGGTAGGCCATTCTCCACTGAATCCAAGTTTTCTTCTCGATTTTGCCAAGTAGGTTCTCCACGAATCTTACCTTGGGTTCATTTTCTGTCCAACGTTTCTCATTTAGGAGGTTAATGGTGATTGACTCTCGTCGAGAGATCAAATCTGCATATAATCCAATATCCTCCGGGAATACCAACATCACTCCTGATACTTGCTGAGCTGGAGGGAGCATCCATTGCTCATCATTCCTTCCTCCTCTAAGTCCCCCGGTCCTAGCTCGTCTCTGCTCAAGGACCAAAGGTGGTCGCGTCCCTGACGTAGAAGGTACTGAGGAGGGGACTGCTAATGACGAAAATCAGGCAAATAAATTTGTATGTCCAACTCTCCCTCAAGTGTAAGGATGCAATTGTAGGTAGGGTGAGTGGGGTCGAACCCAAGGGAATTGAGGATAAAAATTGATAAACAGTTAAGTGCAATATT
>JBBYHH010173421.1:0-13824 GCA_038382905.1 Daphne laureola | reverse complement strand
CCACTAACGTGTTTTCGGGTGCAGGTTTAGGCTTAAGTAATTAGAACGCCCTAAACCTAAGTAACGCGTTAGAAACAATAAGTTCGGAAAAAGTTTAAAAATGGCCGGGTTTTGGGTTCCGCTATTAATAGAAAAGTTCCGTTCCGACATCACCACAGCCTTCCAGCACCGTTTCCGACGCTTCCGCACATGCCGGCCGGGGAGGGGTGGTGACAATTTGGTATCAGAGCCTAGGTTAGTACTAGGTATGGTTAGACTGCCAACCCGGATTTTTTCTATCCGCCTATAGTTCTGGGGTAATTTGAACTAAAAGCATAGCTAACTTTTACTAGGATTATCTTAGAACCATAGGTTGGATCATTAAAGTTAGTTAGTTTATACTATACCTGGCATAACTTTTGGCTTTAAAAGAGATGATTAAAACAGATATCGCGCTAAAATATTCATAAAAGGTATGAACTAAAGAAACAAAGGATAAGTAAGGTTGTATAATTGGATAATACACTTCATAATATACATCATGACATTGCATGCATACTACAGAGCCATTAGGATACCGCTAATTGCTTTTGGTAAAAAGTTAACCGTTATGTGCCATGTTTCCTGTTGAAAATAACAAAATATGACAAGTATCCGTAGGACTAGGGGTACTAATCCGGAACTTCAAGAACCGGAAATTGTGGTACTGGGGAGACGACGACGGGGGAGGCCGCGGACAGTGCCCGTCCAGAACGCACCTCCACCACCCCCGCCAGAAGGACAACCCCCGCCAGAGGGACCGCCTCTGCCAGAAGGACAACCTCCGCTGGAGGGACAGCAGCAGCCTCCAGTTCAGGTGGTCCAGGTCCTAGAGCAGATCAGGACTATATTGACGAATGTATGGCCAGGTGCGACTGTTCAGATCAACCAGGGGATAGGGGGAGCGCAGCCGGATCAGGATATTCCAGTTCAGCCGCCACCTGTCCAGCCACCACCAGTTCAGCCACCACCAGTACAGCCGCCACCTGTCCAGGCACAGCCGCCACCTGTTCAGGAGATTGTTGATGATTCGGTCAGGGCAGAGAGTCGCAGTACTCGGAGTGGGTCACGTTCGGGACACAGGCGTCGGGACAGTGATGATTCCGAAACATCTGGTGATAGGGAGGTGCGTAGACCTCGAAAGAGGCGTGGCGTCGGTTATGACTCACTGAGCACATTTGAGCGCTTCCAGCACCTTGGTCCACCCAAGTTTTCTAGGAAAGAAGGATCGGATTCAGCAAAGCTTTGGTTCTCAGATATGGAGCGTCTGCTGGATGGTTTGAAGTTTACTTCCAGAGAAATGGTTACCATGGACACATACACACTCAGGGACCTCGCCTACAACTGGCGGAAGGGCGTGGTCAAGGACAGGAAGACCAGGTATGCCAAGAAGGGACGCAAGGATCCCGGTATGAAGTGGAGCAAGTTCACCTCTCTCTTCCACGACAGGTGGATCGGATATGCGACCCAGGACAGCCGACAGGCCGAGTTCAACACCTTAGTCTAGGGCACGCTGACAGTTACAGAGTATGGACATCGGTTCAAAAAGATGGTACAGTATGTCCACCTGTACGATGGGAAGGAGGAGGAGAAAGCAAAGAGGTTTATCAGGGGACTGAACCCCGACATCAGCAAGTATCTTGTGACACACGGCCTTACCACCTACCATGAGGCGGTACAGAAGGCCACATTGGTTGAGAAAGAAGAACTCCGGGGCAACCCAGCGGCCACCCGACCTCAGACAGGTGGGAAGGGCCCGGATCAGCAGGGGTTCAGCAAGAAGGACTCTCGGTCAGGGAAATCAGGGAAGTTTGGTCGGTTCACCAAGGGTCAGGGACAGAGATCATCAGTGACAGTTCGAGCTTGCCCAAAGTGTGGCAAGAATCACTCCGGGATATGCTACCTCATGTCAGGACGCTGCCTGAAGTGTGGGGTGACTGACCACTGGGTCAGCAACTGTCCTAAGACTATGAAGGGGGACGCGACCGCACAGTCCAGATTCCAACCTCGGGCCCAGCCCAACGCATCCCAGGGACGCGGTGCACCACAAGGCGGCCCTAGGCCACAATAGTAGCAGAGGACCCAGCAGTCTACGCAGCCCGGACAAGTTTTCCAGATTGAAAGAGCGGGGACTGCACGATAGGGCGCACTCGTAGGTACCATTTTACTTAACGGCAAATCAGTACTTATTCTTTTCAATATGGGTGCGTCTTTTTCCATTGTGTCGCAGAGGTGTGTGACATCCTTGGCATGTTTCCTCATGTTACTTAAGTGTCCAACTTTTACAAAGCTGACACTTAAGTCACCAGACTTCTGTCTCTTTCTAAAATACTCCATAAATCACTCACTGAGCATGCGACTCTGTAAGTTCTTATTACGTTGGCAATAATTATGACGTCTCACTCATAATTACCGACAGTGGGCGGTATCTAGAAAAACATCACTGTTACCCAAGTAATATAGAATCCGTTTAAAACGAGATGAAACTTTTACCTATCAACCAAACCACACTAATGCACATGTTATGTCTTTTCATCACATTCTCTAATTGAACCGTGTTCAATCTGGCCAAGGAGAATAAACTCATGTGACATGGGAGTGACGAATCCTGTCTTGACATATGACAGTCTTGCTCCATAATTCGCTAGAGACTCAAAACCAGCACTTTCCTTCGGTCAATAAGGGATAGCACATAAAACCAAAGTATGTATCTTACTACGAGAAGATCTTCATATTCTCAGGTCAAAGGACTACATGCACTATGGTTTATGTTTAGAACTTACAATAATCATGTCATGATTATTTAAGTTCTACCAAGTGGGTCAGACCATTACAACTACCTTATGTAATCATAAGTTAGATTCCACGTCCAACGTGAACCTACCCTTCTGCTAGTCTCGCATGTGTTATATCAACCATTGTTCTTTATAACACTTGACTAGGGTCATTTAGGAACATTGTATGTTCTAAGGTTATATTATTATTTTGTTCTTTATTAACGTAAAACCAAAGACAACAATAATAATCTGAACAATGCCTCTTTCCAAAACCAATATACACCAATATAAGTTGGTTGGATTTTAAGCACTACATACACCTATACTAGCAACTCAAGAGGAAAATCAGAGAGAAGATGAAGTTCAGGTTCAAGAGGCTACTGCAGATAAGAAGTGTAGACCCAAGTACGGCCAAGAGGGGGGTGAGTTGGTCTTAAAACAAATTTAAAACCTCTGTCTTTTCAACCAAAACCCTCAGATCAACATGTTGCTAGATCAGAGTTGGGTATACTTGCAGCAATAAGATATCAACATATTGATAGTGTGCACAGATGAATGTGTGAAGAAGAGTGAATGACACATAGATTTATAGAGGTTAGGTCAACTCGACCTATGTCCTCTACTCAAGTTACACTTGAGATTTTCTCCACTAGAACTGAGGTCTGACACACATGACTTTTAACAAGGCTGCCTAGCACACAGAACTTTATGCCTAATTCCTGACTAATAGGACTTTACCAATTGCCTGACTAACATCACTTTCACAAATTTCCTGACACACATGACTTTTACAATGGTTGTCAGACACACAAGACTTTACGCTCAGGTTATCTGAGTAACAGGACTTAGTGTGTTGACAGTAACACTATGATCAACATGTTGATATAGTATCCTATTAACCTTCCTCTTCCTTGGGAATTTTCACGTAATAAGTGATGAGGAATTGGTCTCTCACCACTAACTAATAAAGTTGATCTATGTACGCTCTAAAGAGACAGCCTTATACAATAAAAGATGTGAAGAGTAGAAGGCTTCTCTGATGATGAACTCTTTAGTGTAGTCAAAGTTGGTTACAGATGATGCTAGACGATTGTAGCTTTGTGAATGATAGCTCGAGAGTTTTCATAGTCGTTGTGCATGAAATTGTTCCTTTGGGGAGCTTTCTGACTATTGGCTAATTGATTCTAGCCATTAAAAATCTTCACAGAT
Source organism: Daphne laureola (assembly GCA_038382905.1). NCBI lineage: Eukaryota > Viridiplantae > Streptophyta > Magnoliopsida > Malvales > Thymelaeaceae > Daphne > Daphne laureola. Next base: position 9,820 of record JBBYHH010173421.1, on the reverse strand, counting down.
CTCTATCATCTTCCATCAATGTGTTGATGAAGAATGGCTTCAGCAACTTGATGGATTTTCTTCTTTGACGATTGGCTAATTAGTTTTCATAACCTTTTATCTTTAACTCTAATTTGCAGTTAGGGATTTGTACATTTCACCTTATATTGTTAAGGCTCAATTCTCTTCTGATGAAGCTGAACCTTTCTTCATTCAGTAGCTTGGTCAAGATGTCTGCCAGTTGGTTTTTTGTGTTAATGAATTCTATACCCACATCTTCATTTGCCACATGTTCCCTGATGAAGTGATATCTCACTATTATGCATTTAGCCATTGAGTGATGCACATGATTCTTAGCTAGGCAGATGGCACTTGTATTATCAAATCTGATTGGTACATTCCTGAAGTTGTGTCCATAGTCCTTCAATTATTGAGTCATCCATAAGATTTGTGCCACACAACTTCGTACATCTATGTATTCTACTTCAGCTGTGGAGAATGTCACTAACTTTTATTTCCTGGAGAACCAAGAAATAAGACGGTTTCCCAAGAACTAACATGTTTCACTGGTTGAATTCTTGTCTATCTTGCTCCCAGCAAAGTATGAATCTTTGTCTACATGTAGATCAAATGAGGGTTCCTTGGGATACCAAAGTCCCAATTCTTGTGTATCAACCAGATAACTGAAGATACTTTTAACACACTTCAAGTGTGACTCCTTTGGATTTGCTTGAAATCTGGCACAGATATAGAAAATAATAAGATGTCTGGTCTACTTGATGTGAGGTATAGCAATGATCTAATCAATGTTGGTCAGGATGAAAAATTGCCTAAATTCATGAGACTAAATGGATTAACTAGAAATAATTTGGGTTTGGACCCAACATTTCCTACGAGCAGGGAAGTAATTGGCCCGCGCCGAAGTTGGTGAGAGAAAGAGCGGGTTTGGACCAAACATTCCCTGTGAACGGGAGCTACGTGCATGTAGCACTCCTATGCAGAACCTCCACCACCCTAAAGCCAACGCATTAAATTGGTGTCTTTCCTCAAAGCTTCCTTGTGTAACCATTTTGTACCAATCTTTTTGGACATTTTTACCATCTTTTAGCTTGCCTAACATTTCCAACATGTCTAGAGACATTTAAACAACTTAGTACTAGTATATATAGTCATTTAGGGTAAGTTTTTAAGGGACTTTTTGGGAGCTACGAATTTAGGCAACTTTATTAAGTTTCCAGCAACACTTCAAGGGTTTGGAGCTATCTTTAATGGAGAATTTTGAGATTTCTTCAAGACCAAGCCATTACATGTGTTTTAGTGAGTAGTTAGTTTATTTCTTCTAAGATTTGCTCATCTAGGGGGTAATATATGGTTGATCGTATTTAGATATGTTTAGGTATTGATTTCTTGTGTTATTTCCACGATAGTATGCATGTTATACCATAAATTTCATTGAAATGTCATTAGATGTTGGATAGAATGCCCGAGAGGGGTTCTATAGGTCTAGGCCTAAAGAAATTGGTTGATAGATGGATTTTGAGTCTGAGAGGACCTTAGAAGATTTGTTGGTGGCCAAGTTTGGTGTTTAAATCCTCTGGAGTTAACCCTTAGTGTACGAGAGTGGCTAGGTAGCACTTGAGAGAGACAGATTGTCTGAGAGGAAATCATTCCGATTATCAAAACTCACCTCTAATCATAGCATGATTATCGCATAAACCCCTCATTTGGTGTATGCAACCCTAGGAAAAGTTTTTAGTATTGATTGATCATCATTTTTATATTATTTACCGTTTTCCCCTTTCTTTTTGTTTGTTGCACAAGTTACTATTTTTACACTTTTTATCGGGAAAAGGTACCAAATTACTCTTAACGTTTGGGGGGCTTGGACCAATTTTACCACTCTTTTAGTTTGGTGGTTCAATTTTAGTAGCGTTGTTATAGTTTCGGGTACACGTTTGCCTTTGGACATTAAATGCTCCACGATCGCATGTCATGTTGCTGATGTGGATAAAAAAATAGATCACATGGCATTAATTTTTTATCCACATCAACTGCTTCAACTTTCCCATTTGCGTCTCCTTCCATCTACAAACCCATCTTCGCCACTTCAGCTCTTATGGCATCGTCACCAGTTAGCCCAATCACCAAATGGTTGAGAATGATATTCTCTCCCCGTCTGCGCCTCCGCCAATCATCTCAATACGGCGATTTCGTCCATGCCAACTTCGATTTCGGATCTCATCTTGTGACTTGTCGTGGGGACCAACAGATATGGTGGCTTAAACCCCTCATTGTAGGATTTCTTTGGTCCCATGGTTGTCGTTCTTTCGAAGGCCGTCGATGGGTCAACGCTCTCCGTGGTGATAGGACAATGCTTATTGAGCTCGCTCTCGCAATCATGGTGGTTCCAGTGAGGGAGATGAGATCCATGCGGCTCTGTAAGCAACACGTTGAAGGTGTGTGGGTGGTGATTGATGTCTCCGTTGACAGCATATAGAAGATGAACTTCGGTAATGTTCTATCTCATCGGAGGCTTCCTTCAGCCTACCTGGTGCAAGATATGCCTAATGGCTACTCCAAGGTGCTGATGTGGACTTGATCATGCTTATTAGGATGCTTACATGGACACCATCTATGAAACAAATCCACCTAACGGTCAAACTAACGGAACATTCTCACTGTTAGTCAAATAAGTGCTATAATAGATTCAAAAAAAAAATTAAATGGTATAATGAGTTCATAAAACGTAATATTAATGCTAAAATTAAACCACCAAATCAAAGAGTGGTAAAATTGGTCCAACTCCCAAACATTAAGAGTAATTTGGTACCTTTTCCCATTTTTGTCACTCTTGTTACTCTCGATCACCACAAACATCATTTTCAACACCTTCTACTTTATTAGCATAAGTAAACCTAAAACATTTAACAATCACTTTAAGTTAGCACTATCTCTTGGGTTCGACCCTCTTACTTGAGCCACGTATACTACGCGTGATCCTTCCGCTTTGGGACTCTCTAAGGTGTTATAAATATTAAAATGGTTTCAGGTACAAAAAAAACTACTGAACTATATCAAAAAGTATAAATTTACCACTCAACTCAGACATTGAATGCAATTTCATGATTGCTTCGTTAATTATAACGGTCCTCCTTTAATAAATTATATTTTATGCCCTTACACTTTTCACATGATACATTTAAGCCCCAAAGTTTTATTTATCTACAAAAATGCTATCTTCTTCATTAAAACTCCAAAATTCATCAACAAAAAAAAGAAACAAAAATTAAAGAACAAATTAATTAAACACTAGGCATAAAAAAGAAGATGCTTGGAGGTCCACACACCCGGATGATTTTTTTTAACACCAACAATAAATTTTATTGAGTAAAAGAATTTGGGGAGCAAAATCCATTAGCAAAGTTGCACCAAGTTAGGCTTAGAGCCATACCAAAAAGAACAAAAAACAACTATCAACACAATTATACAGATTGAAGTAGGGGCGGAGAAGAATCAGGTATAGTATGACCCATCAAAATAGATTGGGGGTGGCATACCCAATCCATCCACGATGCTGTCATCTTTAAGGATGATGATAAATTCCCCGAGTTATCATGATAAATACGACTCCTTGAGGATCTCACCATAGATTCCTTCTCTAGCGTCGCATTATTCGTTTTATCCTCCGCTGTGAAAAGGCGGTGCTCCACCTTCGGTGACAATTGGTTGTACTACCGCAGCCGATAGGATTTTCTGGATTGACTCAAAACTGATCTGGAGATAAAGACCAATTCCCGAGTCTCTTTTATGTTCGGGATCTCCAGCTCTGCCATCACCCCCCACGTCCGCCACCAACGCTACCACCGTCATCATACAAACAATTGATGATCTCCGCCTAATCTATATTTTAATAATTTGAAAAAAAAATTAAATAATTTTGGTGTTCTTTTTTCCCCTTATCATTTTTTCTCTAATGTTTAAATAAATTATTCTTTATTTTATGTTTCATTTTTTTTATTTATTAATTTTGGTGTTTTAATGAAGAAGATAACATTTTTGTTAATAAATAAAATTTTGGGCATTAAATGTATCATGTGAAAAGTATAAGGGCGTAAAATGTTATTTATTAACGGATGACAGTTATAATTAACCGAACAATCATGAAATTGCACTTATTATTGGTTGAGTTTAGTGAAAAATTTAGGTCTTTGGTAAATTTACATTTTTTTACCTAGTTTAGTAGATTTTTTGTGCCCGAAACCAATTAAAATTTTGAGCTTCACAAGTGGACACCCCGGGGCAAAACAATATCCTTAGTAGATTTCTCATAAAAAAAAATTATCAAGTAATGTCAGATATACCGTATATTAGAAAACACATTAACGTCAACAAACAAAGTACAAAGCTTCAAATAAGAAATTACCTGAAACGTCTTGAGTATTTGATCTAGTGATCAATGACTTGTAGATACTTATAAGAGATCTCGAGTTCGAGCCTCTGATATCCCCAACCCCCTACTCCTTTGTATAAAAAAAATCAACTAAAACAATTAGAGAATGATGAGCATCCAATCGGTCAGAAATAATTTAAAATTTCTCGAAGAAAGTGAAATAGAAATCTGATTCATCAAGTGTGCCTCCAAATATATCTTGAGAGTAGCCATCACCATGAGAGGAATGATCCAAGGAAGAAGGAGAAGCATTCAAATCCAAATTCATCTCAACATCTGTGAGGATGAAAGAAAATGGATCGAAACACGAATTCAGTGAAAACGGAAAAACATAACACATCAAAAACGACTCCAAGCTCGATAGAACAACAGAATTCCAAATTCATAGTGTTAAAATAGGAAAAGCAGAAATATAGTTGATCAAAAGATGAAAACAGCATAGAGAAGACGAAATCAACGTCAAATGCAATCAAAACAGAGATGATGCATAGATCTTCAACCAATCGGAAGAGAGAAGAATGAGCTGGAGGCGAAACAAAATCTAATGTTGACTTGAGGAAAGTAACTGCCACGAGCTGGAAGAAAAAGCGGGTGTGTGTGTGTGTATATATATATATATATATATATATGCCAACTTCTCTGTAGCTCTCTTCCACTTTCTTCTAGCATCCTTCACTTTTCCCATTTCATATTTTCTTTGTTTCTTCTAACATCCTTCACTTTTCCCATTTCATATTTTCTTTGTTTGTAAAAGCTTCATTGAAGCTTGTCAGATTTGTGGCTTCGTTGAAGTTTGTAGTAGGTTCATCTGTAAAAGAGATATACTCACTATAAATCTCATTTAAATTTTATATTCTCATAAAATTATTATTATCTAATGTACTATCTCCGGAATAATATATTAAAGATTGCACACAAATTATAATTTCATTATTAATTACTTTGATTATATCCTGTAATAGGTTCATCTGTAAGAGAGACATGTCCATTGTAAGTCTCATTTAAATTTCATGTTCTCGTAAAATTATTATTATCTATTGTACTATCTCCAGAATAATTTATTAAAGATTACACACAGATTATAATTTCGCTGTTAATTATTTTGGTTATATCCCATTTTTCATTGTTCATATTAAAGTTAGAACGTTTAATTTCTTCCCTTCCCACGATCCTGTCCCCTATCTGTATCAGAGCTAGAGAGAGAAATAGTATATTAAATGTTATTTAAGATATTTTGGAGTAAATTTCTGAGTCCATGGGGAGTTGAAGGTCGTTGGTTGAGATCGTGTTTATCCCCATTTTGTAGGAATATTTATTCTAATTTATTTTTAAATGACGTTTCATAGAACTATTTCTACTTCTAGTTCCCGGGTAGAGGAATCCAGTGTCGTTAATAGAGAAGAAATTAATATTTCTGATTTTAATAAAGCAATAGATGATTGGAAAATTCCCAAAGTAAATATCAGTGAAATTTATAAACTAACAAAATTTCAAAAATTAATTAATAGTGATTTCTCCATTAAAACTGAAGAAAGAGATATTCCTTTAGAGAAGAATTTTAAAATTGTTAGAGTTTTATCCAATTCTGCTTTAGAGAAACACAAGAAAAAATACAAGTCTATTCATATTGGCTTGGTTAAAGTCGGGATAAAACCTTTATCCAAACAAGGTTTAAATACTTCGATACTCTTGTTATTATGTGATATGAGATTTTTAGATTTTGAATATTCTCTATTGAGTGTTATTGAGTCTAGCCTCTGTAATGATCCAATTTACTTTAATTGTTTTCCTAACTTCACACTTTCATTAAGAGATCAAAACATTTTAGATGCATTAACCTTGCAAATTAAAACCCATAATTACAAAATAATGGATGGTTCTTTACCTATATCTCTAATATACAGAGTCCATTACAAAACAATAAAGTCTTCCTTCAGAGCTAATGCCTTAATTCATGAGAAAAAAGGACAAACCATCTTTTTACAATTAGATATAAGAAAATCAAATTCAATAATACCCAAAATGATCCACCGGAGAGATGTGTCACTCCCAACCGACTGGAACATTGAAGGAGCCAGCGCGCCGAGATGCTCAGAAAATTACAACTTAGATTGTATAACCTCAGATTTTGAAGTAAATTTCACCATCTCCTTCGACAGAAGACATTCAATGGATGGCAGATCTTCTTCTAGACCATCAGTAGATGGGAGAACTAACACTAGTTCTTCATTAAAATTCCAGAGTTTAGCATCATTCTTAGAACCCTATTTCAGGTACGCCTCCTCTAACCAGGTTATACATTTACCTTATGAAATAATAAATACTTTTGATAGGTGAGGAACTTCCAATACTTTCCAAACTGCTTTCCATAATACTAGTGAGTCAGATGTTAGAAGTAGCCAACCTAACTTAGCAGGAGTTAATAATACTTATAATAATATCTCTCACCCAGTTTATGTAGCTTCACCTCCTACCCAAGAAGATAATGATGGTGTTCTTAGCAATCCTCCTTCTATTGATATCCCAACCTCACCAAGGGAGTCTCGTCACCATCATATTTATACTTTAATAAAAGATTTTAAAATAGACAAAGATTTTTTAAGAAAATATTTTTATTCATTTGAGAATTTTGAAAAGAGAGAATGGTTTTTAGAAGATTTTGATGTTTTAAAAAGAACTGAGATTCACAAAAAATATTATAGTTTTATGGAAGAGATTGAAACTCATACTTTATTTTTTGACTGGTTTGAAGATTATTGCCTGAAAAATCATATTTACCCTTTTTTCTGAAATAAATGTCTTAACCAGAAACTCAATATGGAAAACATCAGATGGACAACATGTTGATAGTGAGAGACCTCCTTTTTCAGAAATAGTGATCCTTGTTGACAACATAGAAGTAGTTGCTTCGCCTCTTAAAGAAAAGAAAAAATCCGAACATGATAACCAGTTACTAGTAAAGACATTAAACTAATCTTTGAACAAAATAATTATACAAATCAGTATTTAGATTCTATGGGAAAGCAACTTGATAGAATAGAAATTAGCTTGGAGAGATCTTTTAATTCCACAAAAGAAACGGAAACACTCCAGAAAGAGAAACGAGAAGCTAAACCCATAGATAAAGAGAAATAAGTCCAGAAGCCTCTTTTTAAACCTTTTGAAATCCCTAAGATTAATGCTAGAGATATAAAAAAGAATGAAGAATTCTTACAAAAAGATAAATGCTAAGATTTAGGAAATTTCTGGACCTGCCACTCCCCCAATAGTTTCTTCATCATGTCCTAGAATAAATGTTCTAGAAGAAGTAACTGAAGGTGATTCTGAGAGTTTGCAGGTTAATAAGATAAATTTGAAAACTTAGGATAAATATTATTATCCAAGACCAAAAGCCCCAGATCTCTTTTTTTTTAGGGGAATGACAATCATTCTATATCAGCGAAAAAATGCCAAGAACAACCAGAGTGGGGGAACAAGTCCCCAATTGTACCAACCTACGTGCTCTGACCAGAGGCGAGCAATACTCCAAACCAAATCGAAAGGGGAACTAAAGCAACACCTAAAAATAAAACTAATGTGTTGATGAGAAACTTTGCTTATAGTTAATGATGAATATTGGATGCATTTGGACAAAGTTTCCCTCACAATGTATTGAAATTGTTGAACTTGGAGATAACACGGGCTGGAATGACAATTGGAGAAATTTTTAGGAGAAAAGCATATTTTGCCCCGAAATGTCATGTCATGCATGGTGGTCACCGTAGGTTTGTGCATGGCAATCACCAAATTTCCAGTGAATAGATTCAGATTGTACATGGTGATCACCATGTACACACACTGAATTTATACATGGCGACCACCACATTTCCAACGTGTTGCTCAAGATTCTACACGAAGATCGTCATGTACATGATTTAACTTTATACACGGTGATCACCATGAGCAGAATGTCAATCACACAAAAATGATAGATCTGAGCCGTTGGATAAAAGGGCACGTGCAGGGAAGGAGGATTTTTTTGACACTTCAACAAAAAGACACTCAGTATTCTTCGCATACGAGGAGCAAGAGTGATTTAGGGGAACTAGAGCAGTCCAACGTCAAAGAGCAAGGAAGAAGAGAAGACTTAGCAATCTCATCTCTCCATACTTGGAGCTTGAGCTGATAGATTTACTTGGAGCTTTTGGATTAATCAACTGAATTTCTTGGAGATTCAACCTCATCTTCAAGTTCTCTACAAAATGGGTTCTATCATTCTTACTCTCCTTAAGATTTTCATGATGTCTAGTTGCTAATTCGTTAATATCTCTTAGGAACTTGTGAACCCTATACTATGGGTACTTGATTTTATGGATCAATTAATATTGCTTGAATGTTTATGTTTGGATTACTTGACGTTTATTGATTAAACACCTCGAGAGAGGGTTTTTGTGATACGATTTGTTCTTAGAGATGAGAGAGTCATATTAGGCCATTGAGATATCCATGCTTGATTAATTATAGAATGTGAATTCATGATTATTCAAGGAAGAGAGTAGATTAATTGCACAATAAGTTAGGGAACAAGAGATTGTTGCTAGTTTATCTCTAAATGCACATTGAGGGAGGGTTTAGACTTGATAGATTTTCCTACATAAATGCAATCAATATTGAGTAGTGTTTACATTGTTATGCACATAGTCTAGGTGGAACAAACATTCCTAAGAGATAATATGACCTTATGGTTCGTTTGAGAAAACTAGTTTCACTTATGTTAGCCAACTTTATCTAGTTTATGCATAGTAGTCAATTAGTTTAGTTAAATCAACCAACCATCATTTACACTACTAATTTCGCCCTTAGAATTCACACATAACTTTTACACAATATAAGTCTCTGTGGTTCAACCCGGTACTCCCAGATTTTATTACTTGTGACCACCGTACACTTACGGTGTGCTCACAATAGCTGTCTATTTGCTCCTTTCTGTCGGAACAGTTACCTGCAGCCTTTGGTGAAGACAGATTCCATATCTGTCGATTTCGGGAACCTCAGATCTATTTTCTCCAGATCTGCCTTTTCGGTTAGGGCTCCTCGGGTGCCCGGGAACCATGAGCATGGGCTGCAGGTAACTGTTCCCGGCTTCCCCATCCTCATCTCCGCAGCTCGCTTGGTACTATTTTGTTGGTTCGCGGTGATTTTGGTTGTAGTTTTTGGTTCTTGGTTTGGTGGGGTGGTGTTGGCTCCTTGGTTAATTCATGTTCGTGCTTCAAGAAAAGGTTACTGGTTATGGCAGGGTTGAGTAAAAACTCATCTTGCGTGGTTTCATGACGGTGTCCTTCGGTCTGGTGAGGTTAAACACTCCCCTGGTCAGACTATAGGTGGTTAATTAGGAGTCTGTTTAATTTATAG
>JBBYHH010173310.1:0-13825 GCA_038382905.1 Daphne laureola | reverse complement strand
CTGCTTCCAGGATCGTGCATTGTTCATGTAACTCCATCTTTTGCTTCCTTAATTTTGCATTTGTCTTCTGAAGTAGGTTACATTCTTCAATAAGACTTTCAACTGTACTTTGTAATTTAGGATTAGCAATTTTCAGATAGTTACATTCATCTTGAGCTTCTAGCCACCTATTTTGCACCTCTTCCAATTTGTGCCTTGATAATTGTCAGATATTTATATGTTTTTGCACCCATACACATATTTTTATTGAATGTTTGTTAGTACTTAGTGTGAGCGCAAACTTATTTTTCAGAAAATCCATGTTCGTGGGTAAAATGGAGAAATCTGACGGAGAAACATGCAAAAAAGTAAAGCAGGGGGTCCCAATGCAAAACATGTGAAAAGTTTGAGGAGAAAATAGAGGAAACTGATTTAGGCGAGGGTCAGGCGACTGGACACATAGTCAGGCGATCGCCTGACCTCAAGAGCACAAACTGGCAGGGAGTCAGGCGAGCACCAGGCGAATAGACGCATGAGCCAGGCGATCGCCTGACCCTGAGAGTGGGCAGTGGCAGGATCTCGGACGACGCGCAGGCAACCAAGCTATATAGGGCAGGCGATCGCCTGGAGCCCAAGATCAAAAGTGGTAGGAGGCCAGGCGAGTGAACACATAGCGCAGGCGATCGTCCGGCCGCCGACCCAAGAATTCTGCACAGTTTAAATTACCCAAAAATTAGACCCAAAAACACTTCTAATCTGTTCTTGCGATTTTTCTTCCTAGAAAACTCTTACCTAGGGTTTGGATCTCTTTTCTACTCGTTCTTCGTTGCTCCAACTCGGATTTCAAGATTGCTCGGTTAGAGATTGCATTATAGTTCTAAACAGTTTTTATTCTCTACTCTTTTCTTTTGCAAGTTATATTTACCCTATTTGTTGAAGAATTATTGAGCATGAATAGGGAGTAGTTTCTTTATCTCTTTGATTGTTTGGGTAGTTGCATGATTGCTAGGTGATGCAAATATGAATGGTTATTGATTATGCATATATAGTAACATTTCTTGAGCTTTAAGAAGAGATAGGAAGTTAGAGTCGCTATCTAGTTCCCTACACCTACCTAGGTTGACGAAGTACCTTGAGAGAGGATTTCGTTGAACTGATCACGGGGAATTGTTAGATATTCTAAAATTATTTTGAAATGGTAATTTAGGGTGTTAGGAGATTTCACTTGGGCAACCCTAAGGCTTCTGTTATTGATGCAATCGGGGAACACTCATTTGGTCAATAATGGAAAGGATAAGTCTAGCCTAGTAAGTTAGGGTTTGAATATCATTCATCTTATCTATCACTGCATGATTTTCAACCAGACATATCACTTAGTAATCATCAACCCTAAACAAGCAAGATGACCTTTATCATTGAATTAAACAAAAAACCCATTCAGTTTTATTGCATTCAATTCTATTTTGATTTCAGAATTTCATTTAGTTACTTGTTACTGTTAGCATAATTGGGTTACGATCCTTTCACTACTTCATTATATCCTAATTGTTCTAAACATAAAAAGATAAAAAATATTGTGTTTAACTATTTGTCTTTAATTATCATCAATTCCCTTGGGTTCGATCCCACTTACCCTACTACAGTTTCAACCTTACACTTGAGAGAGAGTCGTGTTTATAAATATTATTTGCCTTCGATTTTTGACATTAGCATTGGGCTGGTTGGACTGGTTGGGCTGGTTGGACTGGTGGTTGGCGTCTCGGGCGCCCCGTCCCCTTATCTGAGGTACAAGATCCATATTCCGGACCTCTAGATGTAAATCTCGCTGACGGCGAGTATTTACTACAAATCTGAAACCCATACAAAAGAGCACAACATAATAGTTAACTTATACTAATAGCAAGCAGCAGTGTTTCCTAATGGCTTTGTAAAGTAGATGCAATGCAAACTTCCTAAACAGAAAAGTATGATAAGCATTTCTGCCATATCTATCCATATACCAAATTCTAGATTCAGATGTCCATATCCTTCATGGAACAATTTGTCGCGATTTACGTTTTACCAAACTATCATAAGCTTCAGATTATGATAAGCATGTTTAAATCGGTTACCCAGCCCTATCTTTCGCCCTAAGATAGTGTTCGTAAAAATGTAGCTAATCTTTAACTAAACTACCCCAGAACGACTGGTAGAATGAGGTTTACCTGCCTAAACACACTTACCATAAACCTTTAGCTCTGATACCATGTTATCACCACCGCCACTACGCCCGGCACTGCTGCGAAAGCTTGGTCGATCATCGTTTGTAAGGGAGCGGCGATGGCGGGCGACGTCGATTCTTGTCGGAGGTTACTAAGGTGTAGCGAACCCAAAACCCGGTCTTTTAAAAACTTTTTCTAAACTTTATTTTCTAACGCGTTAACAAGTTTTAAGACGTCCAATTTACCCTTAAACCTGCAACCAAAACACGTTAGTGGTTTTACGATAAATCGCGCATTTCCAGAGATATAAATTGAGCTCTACTCAACACCAGATACTCCAGAAAGGGGGCCCACCCACTTCGTTGGGCGACACTCCCTGCTAAAGTAAAACATATACAATCCATCCGAATACTATCTAACCAAAGTATGCATGCCGCTACTTCTACAGAGCGAGAGTTTTGCCATTAGGGATACCTACTATATTGGTGAAGTCGGGAACAACAACCGACTGTCAGTTCCGGTACTGTTGCTGCTGCTAAACACAAACATTGAAGTTATCCATTAGTCAAGACCAATACGTATGCTTTCCCATCACTAATATAACACTCATATCAACTCTATCGGGACTACCCCTCATAATCGGAATCAGAGACCAAACAATAAACACTTATGTACCTTAAGTACAAAATCACACTCGACCAGGCGGAGCTATTCTGCGGGTCACTTTCCTGGGTCTCCTGAAAGATATTAATGTAATGGAGGTGAGTCCTCGAGAGGTACTGAGTAAGAGGTTAGGTAAGGGTAACATGTTTTATTTTTAAAAACACCTGCATAAGAGGGTTAGCATACAATGTACTAAGCACTTCATACAACCTAATATTTCATGGTAATGATATGCAATGTTATGATATGCACACGCATCCCGAAGGAAAAAAAATCACGCATCCCGAAGAAAGATCCCCCGACGACACGCCGGCCCGCATGGGTTCTCACACTCGACATTCACCCCCGGTGTCTCAATGTAGGAGGCATCCGGGGTCACTAATATTCACATGGTACCAGCGAGGGGTGTACGGCCCCTATACTGTCATTCACTAAAGATCATCACTGACTTGAATTCACTTCAATCGATCACTGAGCACTGCACTTACAAATTGGGAGTTGAAAATCCCACAATTAAAAACCTGCAAACCGCTAACCTTACCATGTTACTAGCCCCGGGAGTCACTGGACCACATTCTTGACCCGAGTACTAGCTATTAACTAACCTAATATGCAATAGGGTAAACCAAAAAGCATATTAAGAAAGTTAAACCCCCTTACCTGTCAATCGATACAATCCTTTCCACTTGTACTTCTGCTGTCCCTCGCCGCACACTATTATACTAGACAATTAAACACTTATGAAGTTTTATCCTTAACAACTTTACTTCAAAATCACTATTATTCACGCAGTTGACCAAAAGTCAACTGTTTGACCATTTTGGTCAAATCATACTTAAAGTGGTTAAATTAACTTATAATTTTGCCACACTAACACTTAAGCACTCAATAACCATTAATTATCACTAATTACCAACAAAGTCCTTAAACTTTATCGTAATGTGTAATTTTACCCAAAATTGTATAAAGTGTCAACAATCACTCAAAGTGTTATAACTTTACACTTTTCTTCAAAGTAGTTCCATTTTACTTCTTTTACCAATAATTACACATCCGGTCCTTAAACTTTCTTCAACTTTGCAATTTAATCCAATATTGGATAAAGTGACCAACTTCACTAAACTTTCACCAATTCCTTAATTAACTTCATACAAGTCCATTTCCACTCCAATTAATCATTTCACCCACTTTCATGATTAATTCCACAACACTCCAACTTTAAACAAACCTTCAAATTTGACCTCAACAACATCTTCATCATTTTACACCCCTAAGTTTCAGCCAACTCATAAAAAACACCCAAGATTTTTGTTCAACTTTTTAACACTTCACACATGCTTCAAATCTTCATATAATTAACATGGATTAACACTTAAACAAAGAACACCATTATTCTTTTATCCTTAAGTTTCAGCCAAACTTGTTACTCCATCATCCATGATGATTTTGACTTAACTTTAAGTATTAAACATGTTCACAAATCACCCAAGAACACATATTAACACTCACTTCAAACAAAATCCATATTTTCTTCAAAATCATCAAATTAGGCTAACTCATAGCTCATACTTCCAAGATGATTCAAACATGGTTCAAAGTATTAAACATGCTCTAAATCCACCCAAGAGGATGAATCAAGCATTACTTTAAATTTTCAACATGCTTTGAACATTACACTACTTAAAAAATCCGTAAAAATATCCAATCTTCATGGAATAATGTAGTAAATCTTTGTACTACTCCATAACAACCATAAATTCATACTTACCTCAACCAATTTCCAATAAATTCTTATAGAGATTTTTCCAAAAAACTCTTGATAATTTTGGCCCTAAAAGGAAAACAAAAGAGATGATCTTAAATCATTTCCATTCTTAGTTTCTCTTTCAAACCACCTTTATTTCAAGCTCACCTTATGGTTTCCTTGAAGAAATGTTGACAAAATCCTCTCCCAAAACTCCTTGTAAAAATCGGCCAAGTGAGAAAGAGAGAAGAGATTTACTTCATGGAATCTTCATCTTTTGATGAAGGATTTGTGAGCTTTTGTTCAACAGCAAAGTATGAAGCTCATGGACAAGGAAGAGCTCTTGAAAGAAATGGTTTGATGGAAATGAATGGGGTTGGCCGGTTTCAAGAGGGAGAGATAATGTTGTAAATGGTATAATCATCCCATTTGGATAAAAACTCCTTCAACACTCCAAGTGTAATTATAACTCTTTAACCTTACACTCTTACTCCATCATCATTTCATTCTACCAACCAAACATGTGTCAATTCCAACCCCAAAATCGGCTGACCAAGGGAAAGGACCGAAATGCACTTTCCCGTCCACTTTTCTGAAATGACCATTTTGTCATCCGAAACTGAATTTTGGCAAAATGGCCCGGGACTCATATAACATTATAAAATGCATAAATCTCATGGAATTGAGCTGAAAATAATTCTCGGGACACTGGAATCATCAGAAAACATGTCCATTCATGTAATTTACAATGTCTCATAAAATTACAATCTAACCTCCGGGCAAATAATTATCCAAAATAATTATACATCCGAGGTGACTGTAACATTCTCCCCCCTTAGGACTCTTGGTCCTCCAAGGGAATCCTAAGGTGCTGATACTCATCGGTTAACGATCCATCAAAATCCCTTTCGATCACCCACTGATGTCATTTCTGCTATAAACCTTGTCAAATCCTACTCATCGTCAATCATTGGAAACTGGTCTATAATGGTTAGCTTCATGCTATGCTTGATGGTCTCGATGTCCGGTGGAGCAGAAAGGGGTACCACCTCGCCATCAAGTATGATGTCCCGCTTGGCACAATCAATCTGAACATTGTTCTTAGCCAACCCGTTCATGCCAAGAATCACATCGTACTTGGGTGTATCTAACACCAACAAGTCAGACTGTATCTGATGACTACCAACAGTCACCGTACATCCCTGAGCTAACTCATTCAAAAATAAATACTGACTCTTTGCAATACGAACCAGGAATATATCAGGCAGATAAATGATAGGCAGACTCATAGATAATGCACATCTCAATGAAATGGTAGATATAGACACGCCCGTATCAAAAAGTGCATGAACAGGAACATTATTGAGAAGTAGTGTACCTGCCAACGCTCCTCACTGTGAGGTTTCTCCTTGGGCTAACCGAAATATGCATCTTGGTCGAGCATGTGGCTGCGCTGGTGGAGGTAGATGTGCAATCTGTGGTCTCTGCTATGGAGGCATCAGCCCATCCTAAGCTGCTAAACGTCTCAGAAGTGTGTTGGGCTGGCGCCTAGGCTGGAATCGTGGCTGTCCTCCGATGGCTTGCCCGTGAATAAACGGGCAATCCCTAATCCAGTGCTCTGTCATTCCACACTTAAAGCACTGGACTGACTGAAGGTGGCACCCTGTACCGGGGTGGAATCTATCGCAAAACTGGAATGTCGCACTGCTCTCTCTACGCCTTTGCCCTTTCCGTTCAGGCCTGATCTGCCCGATCTGCCTTAACCTCTATTTGCTCCCTGCTGTTCTGCACCTTTCCCGCTGATCTGGGGTTAGGAAGGCACAACTCTGGCATCTAAATCCTCTGTCTCAATCAGGAAGGCTTTCTGTACTGCATCGAGATAGGATGTGATACCAAGCGATACCAAGTACTTCCTAATCTCAGGTTGAAGTCCTCGCATAAACCTCTTCGCCTTCTCGCTCTCCATCCTGTCGTACTGAAGGATATACTAGACAAGTCGGTCGAACTCATTCTCGTAGTCCATGACGGTCATGCTCCCCTGAGCAAGCTGGTCAAACTCTGTCTGTCGGCGGTCCCGGACAGCAGATCTGATCCATCTCTCTAAGAATAGGTGAGAGAACTCCTCCCACCTCATGCCGGAGTCCCGGCGTCCCCATCGTGCATACAATGTTGCCCTCATCCCAGTCACACCTTTCCACCAATGGTACGCTCTTTCACGTAAGTTGAAGGCGGTCAAATAAACCATCTCCTCTTATGGGAGACCCAGGTGCTCTAGAAGACGCTCCATGTCACTATGCCATGACTCAGCTATCTCCGGCCCACTCGTGCCGGTGAATTTGGGGGGTCTAAGGCGCTGAAAGTGCTCCATCATCGTACTTTTAGTTAATAATGAGTTAATAAGGATAAGGTTCACATCTACACTTCATGTATCATCATTACTTTTAGTCTAACACTCCAACTCTATCATCATACCATCCAACTACCAAAATATCTACCAACCATCCCAATTTCCCTCCCAAAACCGGAGCACATGTGAAATGACCGAAATACCATTTTTCGTCCATTTTTCCAAAATGACCATTTAGACCCTGGAACTGAATTTTTCTAAAATTGCTCAGGACTCACGTACTATGTTAAAAGTGTGAAATCACGTTGAATCATCCTCAAATTAATTCTCGGGACACTGAAATCATCATAAAACATGTTTATTACATGTAATTCACAATGTCTCATAAAATTACAATCTAAATTCACAATGTCTCGTAAAATTACAATCTAACCTCCGGGCAAATAATTATCCAAAATAATTATACATATGAGGTGACTGTAACATTGATAGTCAAAATTAGTTGGCCTTTCAGTTTGAAGGACAAAGTCTATCTAGACCTTCCCTATTTGATTCTGTAAATTTCAGGTGGTGGAAGATCATAATGGAGATGTACATCAAGTCTCATGATTATCAACTTTGGAGAAACATTGAGGATGGATGACTAGACATTCCATCCAAGCCTCTCAGAGAATATATATCTGAGGATGACAATAAATGCTCCATCAATTCCAAGGCTATGAGTTTACTATTAAGTGTTCTTACACCTGAAGTATCTATCATTGTTTACACTTGTGATAGTGCATAGAAAATGTCAAGAGCTCTAGTCTAGGAGTACGAGAAGGAAGAATCAGTATGCTCAAATGACTCAAAAGAATGTGATTCAGTTCACTCTGAAGAAACAGTCCAAAACTGGGATCCCTCATCCACTAAAGAAGAAGTTGAGACCTCAAAGTATGTGGCTTCTGTCACAACCAAAGAAGAGGAAAGATTCAATGGAAGAGAAGACATCTATTGCGTCATAGGTAAACAGGAAAACTAGGTATCTCTATACTCTGAGTCATCTTACTCTAATAGTAATCAACATGTTGATCTGGTAGCAGAACTTAAAGTCATATGTTTAGAGTATGAGTCTATTATCAAGAGACGAAAGGCTGAATAGATCAATCTAGTGAAAGAAATGGCAGACCTAAAAGAGAAAAATGAAGTGCTTTCAAAATATTTAGCAAGGTTTTCTGAAGGTGAAAGGAACTTGAATCTACTATTTGGTAATCAAAGGGTTGTTTATGATAAAGCTGGCATTGGTTACCAACCATACAGAAAACAAGTTGTTTTTTAAAAATTGGTTTTCTAATACAACTCTTATCAATTGCCATATATGTCACAAGAATGGTGATTCAAACCAGGACTGTATATTTAGAAAAAGAAAAGTTATTACTAGTTTGTAATAGATTTGGGTTATTAAAACTGGTACTGACAAGTTTGGAACCAAGAAGTGAGTTCCAAAGGCAAGTTAAGTTTCTCAATGTGTTGATAGGTAACAAGGAAGGAGACTTGGTACCTGGATAGTTGATGCTCAAGACATATGATAGGACACAAACACAAATTTTTCAGTCTTGTGCCCAAGAAAGGAGGTACAGTTTCCTTTGGAGACAACAACAAAGGTAAAGTTGTTGGTGTTGGGAATATTGGTAAAACACTTCTATCACCATCAACAATGTGTTGTTAGTTAGTGGATTAATGCATAATCTTATAAGTATTAGTCAATTATGTGAAACTAGATGCAAAGTAATATTTGAACCATAACTAGGTCATGTAATTGATAAAGGTTTAAATAAGACATTGTTTGTTGGTAGAAGATGTGGAAATGTTTATACAATTGATTTTTATGAATTATCTACCTTCAATATGAAATTCCTTATTGCTTTTAACAAGGATGAAGGTTGGTTATGGCATAAAAGGCTTGAACATACAAGCATGCACACCATATCTAAGCTGGCCAAAAAGTGCTCAATGCCTAGCTTACCAAACCTAAGGTTTGACAAAGATAGGGAATGTGAAGCTTGCATCAAAAGAAAGCAGACAAGGGAAACCTTCAAAGCAAAGAACATGATTTCTACAACAAGAGCCCTGGAGTTGCTGCATATGGATCTATTTGAACCTATTGATCCCACCAGATACAGATGGGTATTCTTCTTCGAAAAAAGATGAATGAGACCTTCAAGGAATTCAATTTCTTCTACAAAAAGGTTCAAAATGAGAAAGGTAAAAACATTATTTCTATCAAAAGTGACAATGGAGGTGAGTTTGAAAATGCTGATATGAATTCTCTTTCTGATTCTCTTGGTATTACTCACAACTTTTTTATTGCAAGAACACCTAAACAAATAGGGTTGTTGAAAGGAAGAAGATGACCATTATAGAGATGGTGAGGACAATGTTGAATGAGTACAAGCTTCCAAAGTACTTTTGGGCAGAAGCAACCAACACATCTTGTTACATACTCAATAGAGTAACCATCATACCTCAACTAGAAAAAACGTCTTATGAGCTATGGAAAGGAAAGAATCCAGACATATCCTACTTTCACACATTTGGTTTTAAGTGCTTTGTGCTTAACAATGATAAGAGTAATCTCAGTAAGTTTGATGCTATGAATGATGAAGTTATATTTCTTGGGTACTCAACTATGAGTAAAGCTTCCAGGGTCTATAACAAGTTCTCCTTAAGAGTTGAGGATTCTATTCATATAATGTTCAGTGAAATTAATCCTCATTTAGAAGAGGAATATATCTTCTTAGATGATGCAGGAATTCCAAGCAAGGAAGAGATCAGAACTGAACAACGTGTTAATGACAAGGCTAATCAACGTGTTAATGAGGGAAAAGAGGAAGAAAGTCATGCTGATAGCAAGGGTCAAACTTCTCCCAAATCAACTTAAAATGAGGACAAGCGACAAGAAATATAGGAAAATGAGCCTACATCAGCATGGAAGATTAAACAGAGATCAAGCCATCCTAAGGATAACATAATAGGTGATGTTACAAATGGAGTCTTAACTAGATCTTGTCTATGAAATCTATGTTATTTTCAAGCTTTTCTTTCTCAAATTGAGCCTAAAGTTACTGATGATACTCTAGCTAATGAGAATTGGATAATAGCTATGCAAGAAGATCTAAACCAGTTCAAGATCAATGATGTCTGGGAGTTGGTCCAAAAACCCAAAGATCATTCCTTTATTGGCACTAAATGGGTATTCATAAATTAATTGGATGAGAATGGTGTTGTGACCAGAAACAAAGTAATGTTGATTGCTAAAGGATACTCTTAGGAAGAGTGTATTGATTTTTATGAGACATTCGCACTAGTAGCTCAGATGGAAGCCATGAGGATGCTATGTGCATTTACCTGTTGTCTAAACATCAAGTTTTTTCAAATGGATGTGAAAAGTGTTTTTCTAAATGGTTTTATAAAAGAAGAGGTTTTTATAGAGAAACCATATGGCTTTGAGGATCCTCATCATCCTGATCATGTTTATAAACTGAGGAAAGCTCTATATGGTCTAAAGCAAGCTCCTAGAGCTTGGTATGAGAGACTAAGCAATTTTCTGGTTGAACATGGGTTCAACAGAGGAAAAGTGGACACCACTATGTTCATAAAATCTACTGGCTTTGATCTATTAATAGTTCAGATCTATATAGATGATATCATATTTGGTTCTACTAATGATCTTCTTTATAAGAAATTTGCTAAGTTAATGCAAGAAGAATTTGAGATGAGCATGATGGGAGAACTTAACTATTTTTTCAGTCTTCAAATTAAGCAAAAAGAAGATGGGATATTCATCAATCAAGCTAAGTATACAATGGAGTTACTAAAGAAGTTTGGCTATGAAAATGCCAAACCATGTCATACTCCAATGAGCAGCACAACTAAACTAAATGAGGACACTTATGGTAAACACGTTGATCAAAAGATATCCAAGAGCATGATTGGATCTCTGTTCTACCTGACATCAAACAGTTCAAACATTCTATTTAGTATTTGCATATGTCCCAGATTTCAAGCCAATCCGAATGAGTCTCACTTGAAATGTATCAAAAGGATCCTTAGATACCTTATAGACATACCTAAACATGAATTATGGTATCCCAAGGAGATATCATTTTATCTACATGGATACACAGATTCTGACTTTCCTAGAAGAAAAATTAACAGAAAGTCAACAAGTGGAACTTGCCAATTCCTAAGGAACTGTCTCATATCCTGGTTCTCTAGAAAGCAGAACTCAGTGGTATTCTCCACAACTAAAGCAGAATATATAGCTACAGGAAGTTGTGTAGCTTAGATTTTGTGGATGATTCAATAACTGAAGGACTATGGACACGATTTCATAAATGTGCCCAGCAGATGTGATAACACCAGCACCAATTTCCTTGCAAAGAAACTTGTGCATCACTCATAAGCAAACCATATAGAAGTGAGATATCACTTCATCAGGGAGCCTGTGGAAAATGAAGATGTGTCATTGGAATTCATAGACACAACCAATCAACTCGTAGACATCTTCACCAAACCACTAAATGAAGAAAGATTCAGTTTCATCATAAGAGAGATGGGTCTCAACAATCCAAAGTGAAAGCTACAAATCTTTAAATTTCTCTAGAGCAAAAGACAAAAGGTTATGAAAATAAATTTCATAATTACATAGTATGATAAACTCCAAAGTAGAATTGTGAATAGCTTAGTCTAAAGACTTTTCAAAAAAAAAATAATCATTTTCAAATTAAAGTGCATCAACATGTTAATGGCACTACAGTATTTAAAAATGCTTTAAAAAACTCTTTGTTTTACGACCAAACTTCTATTTCTATCTTCAAAAACTTCTCTTAGTTTTCAATCCAAAACTTGGACTAAGCACAAATATTTTGGCATGTGTCAACAATCCTGTCTGTTGAACAAATTGATCAACACATTAATAGTCATTCTATCAACAAGTTGATGACAAGTTCCTGCAGAAGTTGCATTGACTCATACATTGACTTTATTACCTTCATGTTTTGATAGAAAGTTGGGTTTCCCAATCTTGTCTTTCATATATTCAAGCATGTTTGTCTTAGCCATGACCTGTCAAATCCTTTAGAGATGCATGTTTAGTAAATAAACTTGGATTAAATATTATCTGTCTAAAAACAGTAATCTATGTTCATACTCATGTTGCTTAATATCACCTAAATTTCACATATTCATGATCATTCAGTCTGTGTAGCCCAAACATCAAATAAAATTTAAAGAATTACTTTGGTATCTGAATGCTCTGATAGAATCTGATTCATGCTTCATATCACTCAGAAATGAGTTGATAATATCCATATTATCTGAATTCAAGGATTACTCATTCATATGATTATCAGATTACTCATACCTCTTATCTATGTCTAATGTGTTAAAGATCATATGGTTACTACCTGTATCACTTGGTGATTATCAACACGTTGATGAGAGGAATATCAACGCGTTGATGAAAACTCAGTAATACACTTAGTCTCACTTATACTTTTACATATGTACTCTTATTTGTTTGTGCCATTTTGATGATAACAAAAAGGGGGAGAAATATGTTCAAGAAATAAGGGGGAGCTTTATCTTTTTGTTAAAATGCAATTTATATCCCAATGATGTTTTCAAAAACTATTTTTCTAATAGGGATAATATGTTATGTTTTTTACAAAGAACTTTTTAAACCTCATCCCAAGGGAGAGCATATATTCTCTTAAAAGAGTTTTACCTATCACATTTCAAAATAGTTATCAAAACTTCTTGAAGTGTTTTGTCATCATAAAAAAGGGGAAGATTGTTGGTTTTGTTGCCTCTTACCACATGTTTTGATGATTCCAAAACCTTGAGGACCTATTTGAAAAACTTTGATAAATTCAATGTCTTAACCAAAATTACTAGTTCTTGGTTTAGATGCTCAAATTTGTTGGGATACAATTGCAAATTATTCAAAAGAACAAGAAATCATTGTTGAACATTTTGGCATATATACATTTAAATCCAATTTCATTATTAATGTGGACTTGTTTCTTAGCCATATTCATACGTTATAAAGTGGATATGTCAAAGACCAAGTTTATGGAAACAATTAGGTGGAAATCAAATCAGATCGTGATGAAAATGGAAGACAAAGACGCAATAAGATCACAAAAGGAAAGAAATATCGGAAACGTGTGATTTAGCATGCATCAATGCGTTGATGGTGTTACAACCCTGAACCGACCACGCAGTCAGTTGTAGTTCATGCCCGTAACTCCCAGGATCCTTTACTAAACTACATGATGATTTTATAAAATCAAAAGGTTAATAAGTTGAAAATGCTTAAAATGGTAGTTTAGTAATTTGTGAAGTCTGGTACAAGAATGCAATTTCCAAAGTGTGTATGCTTGCTAATTTAACAAAGTAAGAACAAACAACAAGTGTCAGGAAATCTTCACGAGTTCTTCAACTTGTAGCCGTCATCGAGTCTCGATGTTCCTCCTCGATCTTCTCTCCCGTCCTTACATGATGTCAGGAACCGTCCTCGAGTCCTATGGTAAGAACGGGGACCTTCCCCACTATTTGTTTGTCTTCTGGCGATAGCTCCTCCTCTGGTGAAGCTCCCGCTCGGTTATCAGTCTTCTAGACTTTGTGCTCCACTGCTCCCAATATCCCGGTTAGTTGATATGCAAAAGTGCTTGATGGTCGATAGGCTCAAACCAAGTCTTTAAGACCCAAAATGGACCCATTGACCCAAGAAATCTCACAAGGACGCTTAAGTCAGAAGTTCAGGAAAGAGAGCCCATTTAAAATGACTGAGGGCATCATACCCGAACACCGACATCAGTGAGCCGAGGTCATGCCCTCAGCACAGTA
>JBBYHH010173199.1:0-13825 GCA_038382905.1 Daphne laureola | reverse complement strand
ATTTGGTGACACTTGTCTTCCACTCACTTTCTTTTTACCTTACTTTATTCCAACGCATTAACCAATATCCAACCCTTTCCAAATTAACCAAAACACCCCAATTAAGCCCAAAAACTGCTGGCCCACACAGTATTTGAGCAAAATACTTTTTTCTCGATTATTTTAAAAAATGACCATTTTGTCATCCGAGACTAATTTTTGGTAAAATGACCTGGGATTCCCAAAATATTCAAAATTATTAAAATCCTGTAGAATAGGCTCCAAATAAATTTACAGAGTATAGAATTCATTCATAAACATGTACAATACATATCATTCATTGCCCCGGTAATAATACAAATTTAATTTCTGGGCAAAATACATCAGAAATTAACCAAGCGCCCGAGGTGGGTGTAACAATCTCCCCCCTAAGACTCTTGGTCCTCCAAGAGTGTCCTCAATCTCTGGTACTCTAGGTACCAACTCATCATATCCTGCTCTATCTCCCAAGTCGCCTCCCGATCGGAATAATGTGACCACTTAACCTTGACCATCGGAATCGACTTGTTGCGGAGCCTCCGAGTATCCCTGGCCAAAAATGCTATCGGTACCTCCTGGTAGGACAAGTCTAGCTCTAGCTCAATCTCCTCAACCAGAATTGTCTTTAACTGCATATGTATCCTACGGATATTCTCCATTATCTCCTCAATCACTTTAGGGCCAATCACCATCCGATCTAAAGCATTTGTCCAACAATGTGGTATCATGCACCTCCGACCATACAGAGCCTCATAAGGTGTCATGCCGATAGTGGACTGCTAACTATTATTGTATGAGAATTCCACTAACGGTAAGTGCTGATCCGACTGACCCCCGAAGTCTAACATGCAGCTCCTGAGCATATCCTCAATGATCTGAGTAACTCTCTCTAATTGCCCATCCGTCTGAGGTTGATATGCAGTGCTCAGGTGGAGTTTTGTATCCAGAGCCTTGTGAAAGGCATCCCAAAATATCACGGTAAATCATGAATCCCTTACATAAATATTTCATCTGTCAAATTTCCAAAAATGACCATTTTGCCCTTCCGACCCAATTTTTGGAAAAATATCCCGAAACTCCTAAAATGGTATCCAGACCTTATAAACGCCTCAAATAACTTCCAAATCACTCTCCAAATATTATTTCTCATTGGAAACATCTTTCATTACACTTCATTAATTGCCCGGGAATTTACAGAATTACTTCCCAGCAAAATTACATAGTGAGAAATATAAAATTCTACCAAG
Source organism: Daphne laureola (assembly GCA_038382905.1). Lineage (NCBI taxonomy): Eukaryota > Viridiplantae > Streptophyta > Magnoliopsida > Malvales > Thymelaeaceae > Daphne > Daphne laureola. Next base: position 12,560 of record JBBYHH010173199.1, on the reverse strand, counting down.
GATTCTAGGCGGGTGGTAACACTAGAAGCGTCGGCCAACTTTATCACAAACTCCGGTAGACTAGCCTCACCACCATGAACACCGAGCTCCTGCCGCTTCTTGAAGAAACTCGCCTCCTGACAGAGAGTGGGATGATCCGTTATTAGAAAACTTAGAGAGCACAAGTGAAATGAAAAGAGCGAGAATGAGAAGTGAAGATTTCACTCAAGTTCTCAACTATTTAAAGAGAGTTCGGGAATATGAAATGTCGCTAGAAGATCAATCCGCATTGTTGATCAAAAACGGTAATCCGCCATCACCCCGAACACATCAGCATGCAGGAACAAAGGGAGGCCATTAAAAAATCCCCAATAATCAAATGGTCGGACACATCAGCGTCCAGGAACAAAGGGAGGCCATTCAAAAGGCCGTAATAATCAAACAGCCGGACGCATCAGCATCCGGGAATGAAGGGAGGCCATTCAAAAAGCCCCAATAATCAAATGGCCAGACGCATCAACATCTGGGAACAAAGGGAGGCCATTCAAAAGGCCCTAATAATCAAATGGTTGGACGCATCAGCGTTCGGAAACAAAGGGAGGCCATTCAAAAAGCCTTAATAATCAAACGTCCGGACGCATCAGCATCCGGGAACAAAGGGAGGCCATTCAAAAAGCCACAATAATCAAATGGTCGGACGCATCAACGTCCAGGAATAAAGGGAGGCCATTCAAAAGACCTTAATAATCAAATGGCCAGATGCATCAGCATCCGGGAACAAATGGAGGCCATTCAAAAGGCGCTAATAATCAAATGGGTGTCTGGGAACAAATTGAGGCCATTCAAAAAGCCTTAATCATCAAACGGCCAGACGCATCAGCGTCCGGTAACAAAAGGAGACCATTCAAGAAGCCCCAATAACCGAATGAACTGGCCATACCAAAGATCCCTCAGGAAATGCAATTTAGAGTCCTTCTAGTCTGCCAGATCATTGTTCGGGGGGGACCTGATGGCCAATAGACCCAAACTAAGGCATAGGTTGGACCTATAGACCCAAAGAGCCCATAGAAACACTTAAGTCAGCAACCCAGGAAAAATGGGCAATTAAAAATGACTGAAGACATCATACCCGAACGCACACATATGCAAACCAAGGTCATGCCCTCAGCACTTCACTGCCTGATGGCCAGCCTCAGGGATATTTTCACCACGTGTCCACTGACACAAACCGCCACTTTCCTACCATATATTACAGATATGCCACCCTATCAGACAAGACTATATGAGCCTACATCATTCCTTCATTTGAGGTAACTATTCACTCTACCCAAGATCTGGTATATTCTCTTTACTCACCTATTATACTGACTTAAGAATCGGAGGACCCAATGCCGGACAAAACTCTAGTGTGGTCTACAGATTATGTTGCTTACGCAGGTTGATCTAGCCTATCAAGGGAATGGAGATTAATGTGACCAAAATCAGAAGCAGAACCTGAAGAGCGTGGTGATCCCCACCGAAGCATCGCCACCAACAGCTTGGTAAGGTCAACGTTAATGCGCAGGCGAAGAGAGTCCCCACTATATTTTACCTCCAAAACCGTACCAAGGCTAGAGCTAAAAAGTTGGATCATCTCTTCAGTTAATAGTTCAAAAGGTACATCAACAATATGGATCCAGAAATTCTCATGAGAAAAAGCAACATTCGAGATACGATCCATACGATGCATCAACAGAGTAACCATAAGATGGTTATTGTACGACCATGGACCCTTAGGTAGAATAAGACGTGCATGATCCAGTGATTCAAAGTGAAAACGGAAGATATTTGATACCTGAGGGGTAGAGGCATCACGGACCTTAAATTTTATATTTGTTTGCCATGCAAGGGACATAGCCGCCGGAAGGAGGTCCGACCTTGCAATCCGGGGGCAGAGTATACGGCCAACTAGAACCGGTGGAGGGTCGACTATCATCTTGGACGGGATGAAAGGCCGGATGGGCTCCTCTTCATCGAGACAGAGGTTGAGACCGGCGAGGTGAGAGTCAAGTGAATCCATCGGTGGAAGCGCAGCAGGCGACGGTGAGATGAAGTAGAGGGAGCAGACGACCGCCTGGGGAGCATGGAGGCGACAGTGAGCGTTGAGGCAAACGGCGGCAACGGCTCCACACAAGAACTTGCATGCCAAGTCTTCGGTGTCTGTAACCCTAAAGCGGCGAAAGAGGCTTGCTAAAGGAATATGATTTTTTTTTCTTTTTCTGTTTTATTATTTAAAAACAGTTAATTGAGTGCAATATGGAAGTAGGAAATTAAAACTAATTTTAACTTTTTCACTCTCCCCCAGTTTTGTTTAAGATGAAATTCAAAATTTTGGGATAAAATTTTCAATTTGATTTTCATTGTCCGCCAAAATCAATGCGCCCAAACAAATAAAAAACCTAACTATTCTCCTATAAATACAACATTAACAACATTTTTTTAGAGGAACGACACCTTTTTATATTTGCTGGCACCATAACTTTGTTTAATGCATTACATCTCTCTTCCGCCTCTTCTTCCTTTTTGGTTCTCAATTTCACTCATCACCCAAATTCTCACTCTCTTAATATTGATTCTTTTTTTCTCCTTTCGGTTTTTAATCTTTGTTTTTTTTAATTAGTGTTGTTGATCATTTCTTCCTCTTTCTATGAAAGTTTTTTTTTCTAACTTTCATTGTTTAATTTTTATGCATAATGCTTAAGGGACTTCTTCTTCTTTGGTATCACGGTTAGAGGACGTTGGATCTGTTCCTCGAATCGGAATTCCCAATGCTTGAGGCGGTGATTTGCGATAGTCAGGTGAGTGAATCAAAATACATGGCCTTCTATTTTCGTCGGGGCGGTGAAGTTGTGGCGGCAGAACAACGAGTCGACGATGACGGATACAGTGGTGGATATATTTGTTCCGATGCTAAGTCTCGGTTCCATTCATAAGAGTCCAATAGTCCAACCTCTTTTTGGAGATAGGCACTGTTTCTGATGCTTGGAAAAGGAAATCATGAATTTATGATGTTTTCTCTATTGTGTATCACACATGGAAAGGGAAGATTTAATGGAGGCGTTGTAAGTAATAGGTGGGGTTCGTGTTTTATGTGTCTTGTTTTTTTTTTCTTTGAAAGGAGGGGATTCACCTCCTGTGTCATTTTATTGATATCAAAATAAACCAAACAGCACTTACATATATTATGATCTCAGGCTTACACAAAAATACTAAATCAGATCACAAAAAGCGAATAAGCAACAAATTTAAGCAATTCTGAAACAAGAACAAAATGCATACAAGACTAATACTAATCATAGAAAAGCTAGAATAACTTGCATGCAGTCGAGACTCCACTAAACAAATAAGTCCTCCAACAAAACAGAGTTCCTTACCTGAGCCAAGGATGCTGCTTGCTGAACCAAGATATCAGGGGTAGCGCATTTGTGGTTGAAGCATCTTTGATTCCTCTCACACTAAAAAACATAAATAATGGCTGCAAACATAGACCTTCTTACCCTGAAACGAACAGACTTTCCTCGCGAGCACTTGGATATCCAAACACAACACAAATTCCAGTTTGAAGGAGGGGAGAGAAGGTGAACAAGCTTTAAACCCCTGCATAACACATAACTCAAAAAACAGTAGTAGAAGAACAAGTGATTCGTACTCTCAACAAAATCAGAGCAGAATACACAAGTATTAGCAACATCAGGCTTCCAGACAGAGATTCGGTCAAGTGTAGGAAGGTTATCAAGACCCACAAACCAACATATCATGGAACACTTAGGCACATGAGCAGGGCCCCAAACCATATTTTTCTAAGGAACCCGAGGATAGGACACATAAATAGCAGCATAGATGGCTTTCAAAGGGAACTTATCAGCCACAGAGGGAAGATTCAACTGGACCCACCCAATGAAGAGGCCCCTGCTCTTAAAAGTAGTTCTCATACCTATTCTGGCATGTTTAGGTTCATCAACCAACCATAAATTACCATGCCTTATACAAAATTCATGGACCCAATAGACCCATAGACTTTCTTTATCAACAAGCAACCCCCAAATTTTCTTGGCTAGATGAACCTAATTTCACAAAACCATGCCATATATACCAAGACCCCCTTGAGACTTAGGACTACACACTCAGTCCCAGTCAACAATCCGTTTTTTGGAAGAAATAGAACCACCCCAAAGATAGGCCTTAACCGTTTTCTCAATATTGCCCATGAAAGTTTTAAGAATGGGAAAGACAACCATCTAGTAGTTTTGCAAGGTAAATACCACAACCTTGACCATCTGCAATCTCCCAGCATAAGATAGCAAATGAGAAGATCAATTCTGCAGAAGGTGAAGAACCTTCTCCTCAAGATGCCGATACTCTTTCACAGTAAGACGAGATCCAGAAAGAGAGACCCCTAAATATTTAAAAGGGAGAGACCCTTTACTCATATCAGACAAGCCAAAATTTGTTGTTGTAAATGATCATGCACCTCAACAAAAAAGAAATCACTCTTATGCTCATTAATAACCAAACCAGCATGCAAAGAGAGAGTTTTGAGAACAATAGAAACCCCCACAACAGATTTCATTGAAGCTTTGAAAAATATGATAAGATCATTCGCAAACATCAAGTGAGAAATATTCAGACGAGCACATTTAGAATGAAACTGGATATACCACTCATCAAAACACTTAACCATAATCCTTGAAAAATAGTCCATGACCATAACAAAGAGGCTAGGTGAAAGGGGGTCCCCCTACCTAAGACCCCTAGAACCCTTAAAGAATCCCACAAGTCCCCCATTAAGCACCAAGCAATACCAGGTTGAACTAACACAATTCATCACCCATTTTACAAAAAGAGGAGGAAAATTCAGCTTAGTCATAAGGCTTTGAACAAAATTTCAGGCCACAGAATCGAAAGCTTTTTTAATATCAATCTTAAGGAACATCCTAGGAGACACTCCCTGTCTTCCATCCGTTTGATGATTTCCTGACAGAGCATAATATTATCAGAAATTTGTCTCTATTGAACAAATACCCCCTGTGCAGGGTGGATAAGATATTTAAGGATAGGCTGATGTCTCATAGCCAAGATCTTTGAAAGAATCTTATAAGCAACCGAACAACAAGCTATAAGCCTAAACATACTGGGATGATCAACAACATTATGTTTAGGCAGAAGCTGAATTGCAGTACAAGACAGAAACTTAGGGAACCTACCAAACTTGAGACAGTAGATAAGAGCATCAAACAAGTCTCCAGAAATGATTTCAAATGTTTTTTTGAAAGAAACCAGCCGTAAAGCCATCAAGCCTAGGGCTTTTGTCAGGGGACCTACTAAAAGGAACAGATTTAAATTCCTCAAATGAAATATCAGCAGATAATGAAGGTCAGTTAGACACTTTCACCTCCTTGTTGATAGGACTTGTTTTATGGGTCTATGATTGAGGATTTGTAATTTCCAGATAATTTAACAAATTATTCACATTCTCCTTCAACTACAAATATTGATTTTTGCTTGATTTCTGTTTTTGAGGTGATTGACATTATTTCTTTACAACTTTTACTCAAATCTATTATACTACTACTACTACCAAAGTATGGTAGGGGTCTACAATTGCCACGTGTAATTTCTTTTTAGTTTTATTATTTTTTTAATTTCAATTTTTTCGAAAAACACCGGATTTGAAGGATAGATTAGGAGAAATATTCTAGATTTAAATTAACTCTTATCTTATCAAGTAAAACTATATAAATATCACCAAGATCTGAATAAAGAGGGAGAAAAATATAAAACTTAATTAAAAATCAGTTTCACCAGATAAGTTAGAGAAAAACCGATTTTGATTTGTTTTCCTAAAGATCCGCTGCTATTAGTTTTTCTATGAAATTGTTAATTTTCAGTTTTTTTTTGTATTCGAATTTCAGTTTATTCACACTTTAAAATTTTCATTTTAATCTACAATTTAAAATTTCCAAATCAATTTAAATCAACCGCCTAAACATAACATTCTCATCTATGATTTGACCTAATTAAACTGCTATAAATACGTCATTTACAACACAAAACATTCGACATCAGGTGTAACGCCCCCATTTTCCATACCTATTTTTTAGGAAAAAATTGAAAATTTTTAGACTTTGAAAGCCTTTTGAAAAAACCGAGAATAAATTATTAGAGTAATAAATGAAAGCGTTACTAAAACCAACGATAAAATAAGTAAATTTGTAATAGCACAGCATAAATAGAATAAGTCCCCAAAATAAAGATACAAATAAGCCATGTCGAGCGACTACACCACGTTGTCACCCAGAGTTCGCTCCTCCTCGTATTACTCATATCTCGGCTCTAGCTCAGTGAGCTCGGGATAGTACCCCTCATCAAAGTACTCACCTGAAATTGTAAGGGGTGAGCGTCCATACGCTCAGTAAGGAGGAGTGTATCAGGATCTTCACTAAGGTTCTGGTACGTCCTCAAATAAACAAATATACAAATAATGTATACTAAACATAGTTTTCTTAATAAACAACAATCCTCTTATTCAAGTATAGGAAAAGTAAATCATGAGTATGTCTCGTAAATGATAGTCACATGTCTGATGCAATAATTATTTATTTTCTATTATTACAAAATAAATATCGTTGAACGACCTATAGTGGGTGTGTACAACACCCACTGTTGGAATGTTCCTCCATCAGAGCCACTAGGGATGCTGACAGTCGTCCCAGAAGATACCCATCCGGGTAAGAGCTTCTTGTGATCGCACTTCACAAGTCTGGTCTTCGCGTCAGCTTGTGAATCCAGAGCACTACCTAATGAGTCTGCGCGCCCAAAATCTATATGGATCGGATCTGCGCATCCGCCATGATATGTTCGGATCGTTCGGCCTGAACCACTCCACTCCTCACACTAACGACAGTCAGGTCATGAAGTGTGGTCTGCGTGCCACTCCCTCATACCTCATTCATTTCGCTAAAGTTAGGTCATGAAGTGTAGTCTGCGCGTTACTCCCTCATACCTAACTCGTTAATCACTTGAAGTGTGTATGTTTGGTCTGCAAGTCCAGTCCATACCACTCATACTCCAGTGAAGAACGATGTCATTCATTATGTTATGCCACTCTGAGTTAGGTCATGCTTGTTTGGTCGGTCTGCCACATAAGCATACCTAACCCGTTAAACACTTGAAGTTATGTGCGTCCCATTAAACATATAAATCCAAATGTTTAACAGCGTCTACACTAATCATATTTTATCTCTTATGATTATGCATGTATCATTCAACAACCGAATGTGTCAACCGTTCGTGATGAATGTCACCTAAATTTCTATTAGCTCTTTAATGTGATGCCATGACCTAGGCATTCTACTTTTAAATTTATATCTTGTTACTTGCATGATGTCATGACAATCAATTATTAGTTAGTTAAAATTCACTTACGTCATCTCTCAAACTCGTGAGTTGTTTAATAAAACCCTTTGTCTGTTGATTTCGTGCCTAAGTATTTAATTACCGGCTTTACGCAAATTTCATGGTTCTAAGCATGAAAATCCTAAATATGTCATTATCATTTTGCGGCCTAAAACATGGTACTAACGTCCCTCGGGCCTATACATGATACTAGATTCATTTAGACTCTCCGGCTCTAACATGATACTAGCGGAGTTCAATTAACGGTCCTAGCATGATACTAACGAGTTTCTTTTAAGGTACTGACCCTAACATGATACTAGCATTTGCATACAACAATCACCATACAATAATCAAACATCAACCATAGTTAAAGTTGTAACCCGAAGTACATAACTAAGAATTATACTTCATGCATCAATAAATTAATATATTACACTACCCGGGTTATCCGTTCGTTATTTTGTGTATTAAGTCAAGTATTTAATTCAGAGTTCGTTATTCGGTATCTTATTTACGAGTACGGAAGAGAATTATAATAAAAAACCCGTACACTACCCCTTACTTGGATGTAGCCGGGAGCGTCGGCTATGGATCAATGATCTCTGGAAACGTCGGTTGGATTTGGTACGAGAAGTCTAGAACCTAGTGACAATAACAATTTAACGAAATATTTTATGAGACTCCGCAAAAAAACGCTTACCGGTACCGGTCGGTAAGGTTTACGAAAAAAGAACGGAGGCTTCTACAGTTTCCTAACGGCCTATGATAGCTTGAGGTGAAGTTTGGGCCAAAAAGAAAGTCCAGGAATTTTTTGAGGGCTTATAGGCACAAAACTAATTTTTAGTTGGTGTAATAAAATAAAACTTTAGTCTAGTGCCCAAAGTGTCACTTTTAAAACTTATTGGGTGACTTGACTGTAAGTCTTTGGAAGTTTAGGGGGTTGACCGAAAGCAATAAAAAGATGAGGGTGTAAACAGGGATTACCCACAATCACCTTCTTCTTCAAAGGTCCGCCGGAACTGGGCGGCTGTACGGCGCCCACCGGAGGCCGGAGACTTTCCGTGGCGGACTTGGGTCCATATAGTGGTGCGCAGGCCGACGGTGCTAACGGTGGTGGTTGGAGTGACGAAAGACGGCTGAGACGGCGGGTCGAAGCAGTTAAACGTGAAAATGAGCTGACGGTTTTCCCGTCAATTCTCCTTCGTTTTGGCTCCTCCGGCCATAGGGGATGGATGGTGGTGTTCGCGAGGATGAGGAGGAGCTGATGGAGGCGGAGTTTGGTGAAGAGGACTCGAAAATGTAGAGAGGACGGAGAGGTCGATCGACCCTTCTTTTTCTTCTGTTTCTTTTTTTTTTTCTTCTTCTGATTTCATTTGATCTCTCATGAAACCCACTCTTTTATAGCCGAAGGATGATGGATTGAGAGGAGCATGAGCTTGTAATGATGAAAGATTGTGAGATGGATTGGAAGATGAATATTTACAGAAGAAGAAGAAACGTGGGGATGAAGAAGATGATGCTGGTCTCTGTATTCACAGGCAAGTTTTCTAATTTTCCTCCATTTTTTATTTATTTTTTATTTTTTTAATTATTTATTTTTGTATTATTTAATTACCTTTTACCTTTTACTTTTTTACACTTTTTATTTTTTATTTTTTACTATTTTACTCGGTTCTATAACGAATGAATCTCAAACTTTTTCTAAAGAGCAAACTAATCCTCAAGTTCCTAAAGTTTTCAAATTTTCAATTTCCTCCACCAACAGACAAGTTAAGAAAATTATTGAACTACCCTTAAGTATGAGAATTTAGAAAAGTGATCAAACAAACTCAGAATTGAGTGGAATAAAGTGTGGTTGACTCATCTTCTCGAGACAATTTCAATGGTGTCTCAAGGTGTGAGATTTGAGATGTGGAAGAAGACGATAATGCCCCTACTACCGAAACATGAGCAAACGAGCTCCGAATCGAGCGAGACAAGGTGCATTTGTCTCATTTCTTCAAGATTATTGATGATCCGTGATTTCAATTTTGAGGTAGGGGAGAAGACAAAATTACACCTATTCTTGAAAACTACGGAGACAAGCTTAGAAATCATCTAAACGAAGCTGGCTAGTCTCATTTTCTTAAGGTGATTCTGACTAATGGGTGAAATAATGAAAATACCCTTGGTGGTAAAATCATAATTTCTTCTCATCTTAACTTGGGGAATTAATCCAGAGTCGAATTTCTACAGTTATTACACCTAACCATTCAGATAAAGAGCCATTTCGAGACTGAGGGCATTTGCGCCATGACGGAACAACTGTAGTGATGCATGCTTCGATACCCTGGTATACCAACCAATCCACAACAAAAGATTCGAACATAACTAAGGATAACAAAACAACCAAGAAAATGAGAGAAGTAAAACGTAAAAGAGAGTACCAAGTTTCTCGCCCTAACAAAAATACCAAATTGATAATCAACAGTAAAAAAGGCCGAAATGATACCCGTTGAGATCGACCAGGTGGGCCCACAGGCTGGCCAACCCCTCAAATCCATCCTCATGTTTCTAGGCAGGGTGAGACCCCGCTCAACCCTGCCTCTACTAGAAAAACCAGTAGATCCTGATCACCAATCAATCCGAGGGGCATGATAATACCACATGGATCAAAACTCATTGCTGAAAGAGGATGAGCATAACCCCACCCCGTCGAAGCCATTACCGGCTTGACCAGTGTTGCTGATCTGAGACATATGAATGTTCAATCGTGAATGTCCCCAGCAGCGAGACGCTGGGGAACCTTGACGAACGGAGATGAAACGACCTGCACAAGGCCGAAGCCCTGACACCCTACGACGGTGACAACTGCCGCCTTAATCAAAGTCTCCTTCTTGTAACAAAGATCATCAAAATCGACAGCACCAACCAAAGGATCCAAAACTGGCTTGGCGAAGGCTGATGCAGCGATCTGAGAAGGATTCGCACACCCCGTGAATGGAGTAGGGCCGTAAGCGATGACGATGGTAAGAAGCGGAGAGAGGGATTGCGACCAGCAGCAGACAAGGCGAGCCTCACCGGTGACTGCACAAAACAATGCCTCCTCCAAAAGAACATACAAGAGGCCATTCGCCGGATTGAATGGTGGCACGAGGACCCTTGACGGCGAAGCGGCGGTGGATCCAAAGAGAAGCCCTTCTGCTGTGTGCTATGTCATAAATTAGACCAGGTAAATACAATTTATAAGCCCAACTCACCCTTAAGTGTAAGGTGTGAAATTGTAATAGGATGAGTGAGATCGAACCCAAGAGATTGTAATGACAATTAATGATAATTAGCTAAATGCACTATTTTTTTGGTATTTTTGTTTTGAACGATCAAGATGTGATGATGTGGTGAACAATCCGGAACCCAATTAATGTAACAGTAACAAGTATCTAAATGAGAATGTGTTCAAGCTAGGCTAAGATGCAATAAAACTGAATTGGTTGGATAAAAATCAATGACTAAAGGTCCCCTTAGTTGGTTAGGGTTGATGATGCTAGATGACATGCCTGGTTAAGAATCATGCAATGATGGAGGAGATGGATAGAATTAAAACCCTAAATTACTAAGCTAGAATTATCCTCTCCATTAATGAACAAACAGAATCTCTCCGCTCGCATCATTAATGGAAACTTTATGTTTACCCAAGTATAGCCTCCTAACACCCTAAATTACCTTCTCAGATAATTCTAGAGTATCTAACAATTTCTCATGGTTAATTCAATGAATTTCTCTCTCGAGCATTCCATCAAACACTTGGTAGATGCGGGGAACTAGATAGCTTTTCTAATTCCTATCCCTTGTTAAAGGTCAAGAAAGTGTTACTCATCAAGCATAATCAACAACCATTCATTTTTATATCATTTAATGATCATTCAACTACCTAAGCAACCAAAGAGATGAAGAACTACTCATTATTCATGCTCAAACTAATTTTCACAATTTAGATGAACATAATTGCAAGAAAAGAAGAGTAGAGATAGAAAAGGTTAGGAATAGAGTAGCAATATTCAATCCTCCATAATCCAATATGAATCCAACATAAAACAATGAAATATGGTGAACAACAGCCCCAAAACCCTAGGTATGAGTTCTTGAGGAAGAAAAATCACTCATAATTGCAGAAAAAAATTGTTTAGGTTATGTTTTTAGGAGAATTTAAAACTAAGTTAAAAATTATAGTCGGTGGTCAGGCGATCGCCTGGGTTTGTGCTACCAGTCGCCTGGAACTTGCTTGGCCTCATGTAGATCATTTGTTTGGTTTATGGGGTGAGGCGATCACCCGCCATTGTGCATTCAGTCGCCTGACTTTTCCCTGTTGGGTCTTCTTTGACATCTCATCTTGAAAATGTTGTACAGGATGCTATAGACCTCCACATGAGTGGAAATTAGTCTTGTTGGAAAGCTCTCTTTATGAAGTTCAATTGCACATTTTGAATCACTCGATTTTGAGCTCAAATAAAGTTGACATGGTTATTTTAAGTTGGTTTCAACTTCAAATGAGGCTCATTTCCGCCCTTTTGCTCGAATTCTCTTCCAAGTTTGCATTCTGGTCCTCCTTTTAGTTTTCATTATGTTTTTACATCAAATGCTTCCCTTCTGGCCCCTGACATGGAATACGTGCAAAAGTACACTTGCGCCCACACTAAGTACTAACAAACTTCAACAATAGAATGTGTATGGATGAAAAAATATAAAAATAATGTACAATTATCAAGAATGGCGTAAAAGGGGAGATTTTTTGACTTGAGCAGTGAGAGTCTGAAATGAAGAAGATAAAAGAACCAGGGTTAAAAATATTTACAGAACCTGTGCCAAACTGGAGCCAACCTGTTACATTCACCCCTCGATAATGGTTAATTCTGGAGGAAATTGCCGAGGCATAAAATCCGTAATTAATGGAAATTTATTTTACGCATGTGCAGGACATGTTTTTTGATGTTTTCCCATGACCTGGGAAGTGAGTTACTGTTTATCTATGAGTTATTCCGCATCAGGAGATTAGAATATGGGTACCGGACCATTTTACCAAAAATCACATCGGAATGGTAAAATGGTGATTTCAGAGAAATGAGTATAATGATACTGTTAAATGAATTCTATGTTCCGGGAATTTA
>JBBYHH010172867.1:0-13826 GCA_038382905.1 Daphne laureola | reverse complement strand
AGAACTTAAGAATGTTCTTAATGGCCACCCAGTGTTTCTCACCTGGGTCTGACTGGAATCTACTCGTCATGCTCAAAACATACGATACATCTGGCTGAGTACATAAAATGACATACATGATGGATTCGATTACCGACGCATACGGAATTCCATCCACCCGCTTCCTTTCCTCACATGTCTTTGGACATTGCATCTTAGAAAGAGGCGTTCCATGAGACAGGCAAGAATCCCCTCTTGGATTCATGTATATGAAACCTTCTCAGAATTTTATCTAAATATGTACTCTGACTTAGACCAAGCAACCTATTTGACCTATCTCTATAGATCTTTATGCCGAGCACATAGGATGATTCACCTAAGTCCTTCATCGAGAAGCATTTTCTTAACTAAGTCTTTACAGACTGAAGTATATGGATATCATTTCCAATCAGAAGTATGTCATCGACATACAACACCAGAAAGAGAATAGCACTCCCACTAACCTTCTTGTATACACAAGGTTCATCCTCGTTCTTGATAAATCCAAACTCCTTTATTGCTTCATCAAAATGTAGATTCCATCTTCTGGAAGCCTTCTTTAATCCATAAATGCATCTCTGTAGCTTGCATACCTTATGAGCATTTTTTGGATCGACAAAACCATCGGGTTGTGTCATGTACACATCCTCAAGTAGCTTTCCATTTAAGAAAGCAGTTTTGACATCCATCTGCCAAACATCATAGTCATGGTATGCAGCTATAGCCAAAAGGATCCATATGGATTTAAGCATGGCAACAGGCGAAAAGGTTTCATTATAGTCAATACCATGAATTTTCTTGAAACCCTTTGCAACAAGTTGCCCCTTATAGGTAATTACATTACCATCCATGTCGATCTTCCTTTCATAGACCAACTTGCATCCTATGGGCTTTGTCCCATTAGGTGCAACGACCAAGTCCCAGACTTGGTTTTGTGACATGGATTTCATCTTAGATCTCATGGATTCTAGCCACTTCTCAGAATCCGGTCCTGTCATAGCTTCTTGGTAGGATGTCAACTTGTCATCAATGACAGTCACATCACCGGAATCAGTCACGAGAAAATCATAGTATCTCTCTGGTTGATTTTGGGTTCTACTGCTTCTACGTAGGATCTGACAGCTACAGCAGCAACCCATGCTCCATTTTCAACTCGAAGATCCACTTCTCCATATACCAATGTCCTACTTTCCCTTAGATCCTACACATTTGAATAAATGTGAGATCCACATCCAGTGTCTAACACCCAAGATGTAGAAGTAGCAACATGAGACTCTATAACAAGGATACCTAGAGTGTTGCCCATGGCGCTCTTCTTGGTCTCCTCTATCCAGAGCTTGCAATCTCACCTCCAATGTCTCAGTTTCCCATAGTGGAAGCAATCCTGCACCTTCTTACTGATTCCCACAAATGTCTTCAGTGCCTGGGCAGGAGGAAAGGTAGTAATTTTGGCTACTTTAGCCTTACCCTTTCCCCTTTTATTCCTTCTCGACCTTCCCTTTCCTCTTTTGTTCTGGACAACTATAACAACATTCTCCCTGTGAAGGTTGTGCTCAGATGTTCGTGACATGTTGAGAAACTCAGGAAGAGACTTTTGAAGATCATGCATGTTATAGTTCATAAAACACTGATTATAGGTCTCCAGGATAGACTGCAAGATCAAATTAGTGGCCAGATCAGCTAGTAGACCGGAATCCAACCTATGGAGTCCCTTTATATACCCAATCATGTTGAGTACATGAGGAATAATAGGAGAGCCCTCTGCCAACTTACACTGAAACAACACCCTGGATATCTCAAATCTCTCTTGCCTGGCCATCTTGCTAAATAGAGTCTTGAGATGCTCAATTATATCATAAGCACTCATTCCCTCATGCTGCTTTCCAGCGTTTCCTTCATGGATATAAGCATGAGACATGAGACCTTAACAGAGTTAGCATGATGCTTCAAAATAGCATCGCGCTCTACTCTGGGAGCAGTAGCCACCGGCTCATCAGGTAGAGGCTTCTCGGGCACATAACCTTTCTTCTCTTGCATCAAGATAATCCTCAGATTATGATACCAAGAGATAAAGTTAGTCTCATTGAGCTTGTCCTTCTTGAGGGTAGGTCTTAATGATAAGGTGGGTGTGGTTTGCGATATGGTTATCTGCAACAAGTAAACATATGAAATAAGTAAGAACACAATTATTTAATTTCTCTTTTAATAAGGGCTTTTGATTAAAATGGATCTCACTATTTTTTTCAAGATAATAGCACTTACTATCACCTCAGAATGTCTGAGCGAATAGACATTCTTAGTGGACCAAGATCCATAAGTCCCCCGTTCAACTCAAAACTAATTTGGCTAGTATTTGAATAGCGGTAACTTTAGGTAGGCTACCTTGCCAATTGCACTGTGTGCAACTCTTGGATCATTGAGTGGATTTACAGTGCAACACCTCGCTTTGGAGAAACCTACTCAATCGGTCTCCAAACTGCCAACTATGTTGGTAGAATGGTCAAGCCCGACCCATCACCTAGTACTCACCTTTAATCAAGATTAAAGTGTGGCACCTTGCTTTAGAGAAACCTACCACATGATGATCGAGCTATTTGACATGTCTCGTGATGGAAGACCATGAGCTTAATATGCGTTGAGGGATTTTAATTGGTCTTACCAGTTTTAAATTTCTTCGATTGATTAAACATCCATCAATCAACCTAAACATGCCATCTATTACTAAAAATAGATTGTACCACGATTATATCCCAATCTAGATGTATCCCAAGAAAAGGGATCCATAAAACCTAGAAAGAAAAAGACCTATACTAGTCTCTTCCTTGCTAGCGTCTCTTGGGTCCATGCCTTTCTTCTTTAGTCTTCTCGATCCAATCTTTTTGTCCAAGTCTTTGTCCTTACAATTAAATTACATTTAAGAAACCTCTTTTACATAGATGGGAGTGGATGAGAAGAGAATTTTACAATGATAAAATAAGTAGAGGCACGACACGCAGGTCGTATTTACCAAAATACATCCCTTCATTCCACGGCTATAACCATGTACCATTCATCAAAGAATCATCCAAACATGCTAAAACACTCATTCAACAAGTTTGATATTCAATTAATGCCTTCATAAAGTTCTGGGTCAAATTTCAGTAAAAAATAAATTTTAGGGACTTTTCTGTAATTTTTAAAAATTATCTTGGGTGAATTTTTTTAAAACAATGCTCCGGGACCATTTTAAATATTACCAAAAAATTTCATGAACTTTTGTTAAGTTTCAGCATTAATTTTGAGCGAAACTCTGCAAAACAAGGACCCCGGAATTAATCTGAGGCTCAAAACAAAGTTCTGGCCTAATTTACACATATTTTAAAAAATGCAGGGGCAGGGGGAGCATTTGCACCAAAACTGGCTAAACCAAGCGAACCGCCCGGCCCAGCCTGGTTCAGCGAACCAGCTAGCCAACCCAGCGAGCCGTCTGTGGGTCATTGATCGCCGCTATCGTGCTCCCAGTCTCTAATGAAGACGACACTACCGCCATTGGAACCATCTCGCCACCGATTAGCCATCCACGCCACTTCTGCCGCCATCCAACGGCCGGATTTCCGTGATGGTGGCATCGAAGCTGAAGATTACTATTCATCCGAATTTAAAAATATGAACAGTATTAAATTTCGTTTCCAGATTTAATTTTTGCCAAAATTTATCCATAATAATTAGACGAAAAATTCATCTAAATTCTGATTTCAATTAATTTTTATCCAATTATTAACATGCAATAAGTTTTCAATACAGAAACAACTAATTACACACGGGAAAAACTATACTAGATTGTACAAGTTCATCTGATACCACTGTAAGGGTTTGTAGCATCAAATAACGCAGTGGAATTAAAAATCATTTCCAGGATCCATGTACAATCTGAAACAGTATAATTTATTATTCAAGAGATTACCTGAAAATCTCCTGATTAGCCTTCTTCCGGCAAACCTGAATGTACAGATCCTCTACGGTATCCACACGCGAGCAACTACAGAGTCTTTGTTCTTCTTTTGCTGTTCTAGCAACAATTCCTTGAAGAACAGAGTACCATAGACCATTCAGAAAAATCACTCTAACTTTTCTGAATTTTTAGGTTATAAGTTCAGTTTCAAACTGAACAAATTAATAGCCAATTATCTGCCAATCCCATTCTAATTGGGAGACAAACAATTCTCATGGCATAAGGGGTTGGGGTGAATTGGGCCTTCTTTTGGGCCTAATTCCAGCTCTAGTCCCTAGCCATGTTTTCTTGTATTACTTAAGTGTCCATCTTTTACAAAGCTGACACTTTAGTCACCAAATGTTTATCTCTTCCTAAAATACCCCATAATTTACTCATTGGGCGTGCGACCCTGTAGGTTCTTATTACGTTGACAGTAATTATGATGTCTCACTCATAATTACAGACAGTAAGGGGTATCTAGAAACGCATCACTGTCACCCAAGTAATATAGAATTCGTTTAAACGTAACAAAACTTTTACCTATCAACCAAACCACACTATTGCACATGTTATGTCCTTTCATCATATTCTCTAATTGAACTGCGTTCAATCTGGCCAAGGAGAATAAACTCTTATGACATAGGAGTGACGAATCCAGTCTTGACATATGACAGTCTTGCTCCGTAATTCGCTAGACACTCAAAACCAGCACTTTCCTTCGATCAAGAAGGGATAACACATAGAATCAAAGTATGTAGCTTACTACGAGAAGATCTTCATATTCTCAGGTCATAGGACTACACGCACTATGGTTTATGTGTAGAACTTACAATAATCATGTCACGATTATTTAAGTTCTACCAAGTGGGTCGGACCATTACAACTACTTATGTAATCATAAGTTAGATTCCACGTCCGACGTGAATCTACCCTTATGCTAGTCTTGCATGTATTTTATCAACCTATGTTCTTTATAACACTTGACTAAGGTCATTTAGGAAAATCCGATGTTCCAAGGTTATATTATTTATTCCTGTTCTTTATTAACGCAAAAACAAAGATAACAATAATAATCTGAATGATGCCACTTTAATTAAATAATTATTTCAGTGTTCCAAAAACCAATATACACCAATATATATGTTGGATGAATTTTGAGCACTACATACACCTAGAGACTCCCACTTGCACTAAAGTCAATCCAGCATCTGTCTGAGACATATAGATCTAGAGTGGCCCTCATGCTTCTCTTGCATTATAGCCTTTGTAAGCGGATCCACTGCATTGTGATCCATGTCTACTCTCTATATGGATACATCGCCTCGCTCCAAGTTTTCTATAATTAGGTGATAATGTCAAAGGATATGTTTGGATCTCTGGTGAGATCGTGGTTCCTTTGCTTATGTGATCGCTCCATTGTTGTCACAATAGAGTTGGATCGGATCTTGAGCACTAGGGACCACATCAAGTTCTAAAATGAACTTTCTGATCCAAACAGCCTCATTCGCAGGGTCTCAGGTGGCAATATATTCTTCTTCTATAATAGAGTCAGCGACTGTCTGCTACTTTGAGCTTTTCCAACTCACAGCACCACCATTTAGGCAAAACACATACCCAGATTGTGACCTGAAATCATCCACGTCAGTTTGAAAGCTAGCATCTGTGTAACCCTTTACACAAAGCTCATCTTCGCCTCCATAGACCAAGAAGACATCCTTAGTCCTTCTCAAGAACTTAAGAATGTTCTTAATGACCACTCAGTGTTTCTCACCTGGGTCTGACTGGAATCTACTTGTCATGCTCAAAGCATAAGATACATTTGGTCGAGTACACAGCATGACATATATGATGGATCTGATTACCGATGCATACGGAATTCCATCCATCCGCTTCCTTTCCTCACGTGTCTGTGGACACTACATCATGGAAAGAGGCGTGCCATGGGGCATAGGCTTGAATCCCCTCTTGGATTCATGCATATGAAACCTCCTGAGAATTTTCTCTAGATATGTACTCTGACTTAGTCGAAGAAACCTATTTGATCTATCTTTATAGATCTTTATGCTGAGTACATAGGATGCTTCACCTAAGTCCTTCATCGAGAAGCATTTCCCTAACCAAGTCTTGATAGACTGAAGTATAGGCATATCATTTCTGATCAGAAGTATGTCATCGACATACAACACCAAAATGACAATAACGCTCCCACTAATCTTCTTGTACACATAAGGTTCATCTTCATTCTTGATAAAGTCAAACTCCTTTATTGCTTCATCAAAATGTAGATTCCATCTTCTGGAAGCCTGCTTTAATCCATAAATGGGTCTCTGCAACTTGCATACCTTATGAGCATTTTTAGGATTGATAAAACCCTCGGGTTTTGTCATATACACATCCTTAAGTAGCCTTCCATTCAATAAAGCAGTTTTGAAATCCATCTACCAAACCTCATGGTCATGGTATGCAGTTATAGCTAAAAGGATCCTTATGGATTTAAGCATGGCAACAGGCAAAAAAGTTTCATCATAGTTAATACCATGAATTTGCTTGAAACCCTTTGCAACGAGTTGCCCCTTATAGGTAATTACATTACCATCCATGTCAGTCTTCCTTTTATAGACCCACTTGCATCCTATAGGCTTTGCCCCATTAGGTGCAACGACCAAGTCCCAGACTTGGTTTTGTGACATGGATTCCATCTCAGATCTCATGGCTTCTAGCCACTTCTCAGAATCTGGTCCTAACATAGTTTCCTGGTAGGATGTTGGCTCATCGTCAATGACAGTCACATCACTGTAATCGGTCACAAGGAAACCGTAGTATCTCTCTGGCTGATTTCGGGTTCTACCGCTTCTACGCAGGTCTTGTGTTACTTGAACAGGTTGTGCAACCACATTACTATGTGATTCCTGTTCATGTTCCCTCTCAAGAACTGGATTATTCTTTTGTTCTCGAATTTCTTCGAGTTTTATGCCTCTCCCACTGTTTCCTCTGGAAATGAATTTTTTCTCAAGGAAAATGCCAGTACGTGCCACAAACACTTTCTGGTCGACGGGGTCATAGAAATAATATCCATTAGTCTTACTAGGGTACCCTACAAAAGAACACTTAAGAGATCTAGACTCAATCTTGTTTGTGATCAACTTCTTCACTTAAGCCTTGCAGCCGCAGACTCTCATAAATGACAAACTGGGCCTCTTCCCACGTCATAACTCATATGGTATCGTTTGTACTGTCTTGGATAGAACTCGGTTAAGTGTAAACTTTGTTGTTTCAAGAGCATAGCCCCAAAAGAATATTGGAAGATCAACATGACCTATCATAGATCGGACCATGTCCATCAAAGTCTGATTCCTCCTCTCAGACACAACATTTAACTGAGGTGTTCCAGACGGAGTGAGTTGGGACACAATACCACAATCTCACAGATGGTCAAGAAACTCTTAGGTCAAGTACTCACCACCTTGATCCGATCAAAGTTTCTTGATACTCTTCCCAAGTTGATTCTGTATTTCATTCTGAAACTCTTTGAACTTATCAAAAGTCTTAGATTTGTGTGCCATCAGGTACACATAACCATACCTACTGAAATCATCAGTAAAGGTAATGAAGTACCGAAACCCTCCTCTAGCCTGAGTGTTTAGCGGCCCACACACATCACTGTGAATGAGTTCTAGCACCTCAATGCCCCTTTCACTGTTTCAAGTGAATAGCGCCCTTGCCATCTTGCCAATTAACAAGCTTCGCAAGTCTCATATGATCCGAATCAAATGAGTCCAGCATCCCACTTTCATGGAGTTTGGCTATGCGCTTCTCATTTATGTAGCCTAATCGACAATGCCAAAGATACGTTTCATTTGAAATGCTAGATTTGATCTTCTTAGCTTGGATGTTATAGATTGGATCATTTAATTAACTCTAGAGCATCTAAACCATTATTCAAACATGTGTCAACATATAGGATTTCATACAACGCAGCGGAAATAAAAACCTTGTCCAGGATCTTTGTACAATCTGAAACAGTATAATTTATTGTTCAAGACATTACTAAAAAAATCTCCCAATTGACATCTCTCTGCCAGACCTGAATGTTAAGATCATCTACGGTATCCACGCCGAGCAACCACGGAATCTACTTGTTCCTCTTTTGTTGTGCTAGCAGCAAATCAATTCCTTGAAGAATAGACCACCAGAGACCAGATAGAAAAATACTTGCTATTTTTCTATACTATGTTAAGTTCCAAACTGAACAAATTAATAGGTAATTATCTGTCAAATCCCAGTCTGACTAGGAGACAGAGAAACCTCCTACAGTAAGGGCTGGGGTGAATTGGGCCTATTTTTTTGCCTAATTCTAGCCATAGTCATTGCTCATGTTTCCTTGTTTCACTTAAGTGTTTAGTTTTTACAAAGCTGACACTTAACCCACTAAACTTTTGTCTCTTGCTAAAATACTCCATAATTCACTCATTGAGCGTGCGATCCTGTAGGTTCTTATTACGTTGGCAGTAATTATGATATCTCACTCATAATTACCGATAGTGAGCGGTATCTAGAAACCTATCATTGTCACCCAAATAATATAGAATCCATTTAAACGCAACATAACCTTTACTTATCATTCAAACCACACTATTACATATGTTGTGTCCTTTCATCATATTCTCTAATTGAACCGTGTTCAATCTGGCCAAGGAGAATAAACTCTCGTGACATGGGAGTGACGAATCCCGTCTTGACATATGACAGTCTTGCTCCGTAATTCGCTAGACACTCAAAACCAGCACTTTCCTTCGGTCAAGAAGGGATAGCACATAGAATCAAAGTATGTAGCTTACTACGAGAAGATCTTCATATTCTCAGGTCATAGGACTACACGCACTATGGTTTATGTGTAGAACTTACAATAATCATGTCACGATTATTTAAGTTCTACCAAGTGGGTCGGACCATTACAACTACTTATGTAATCATAAGTTAGATTCCACATCCGACGTGAATCTACCCTTATGCTAGTCTCGCATGTGTTATATCAACCTATGTTCTTTATAACACTTAACTAGGGTCATTTAGGAACATCGTATGTTCTAAGGTTATATATTTATTCTTGTTCTTTATTAATGCAAAAACAAAGACAATAATAATAATCTGAATGATACCTCTTTAATTAAATAATTATATCAGTGTTCCAAAAACCAATATACACCAATATATATATGTTGGATGGATTTTGAGCACTACATACACCTACAAGGGTGATTGTGGATAACATTCTGGTTTGTCATGAATTAATTCGAGGCTACTCTAGGAAGAGCAGCTCTCATCGCATGCTTCTAAAAATTGATGTCCAAAAAGCTTTTGATTCTATTTCTTGACCTTTTTTTAGAAGTCTCCTTCTCCAGCTTCACTTTCCCCATCTCTTTGTAGGTTGGATCATGAATTGTGTTCAATCTCTTTGGTTCTCTATTATCCTTAATGGATCTGTTGAAGGTTTTTTTTAAGGCTAGTAAAGATTTGAGGTAAGGTGATCCTATGTCCCCCTTTCTTTTTGTCATTGTAATGGAGTACCTCTCGCTGGTTCTATCTCGGTTTTTCAGGGAGAAGCTTATTGATTTTCACCCTAAGTGTGAGCTTGTTAGTCTCTCTCATCTTCTTTTTGCCGATGATATCATGATTTTCTCTCATCCCTCTGCTTGTTCAGCTCTTTTTATGAAAAAAACCCTTGATCATTTTTCTGCTGCTTCTGGGCTTACAATCAATGGTAAAAAAAGTTAAGTTTTTATTACTGGGCTTAAACATGAGGCTGCTTCTAATGTGTTATCCATCTTGAGCATGCCTTCTAGTTCCTTGCTTGTTTGGTACTTGGGTGTCCCTTTGGTAGGCTCGAGGATCCTTGCTCGGCATTGTGGACATTTGCTTGAGAAAATCCTTCATTATTTTGACTATTGGTCTGTGAGATTTCTTTCTTATGCTAGTCGCAATCAGCTGATTAAATCCATCCTTAATGCTAGGCAGCACTTCAGTCATCCTGTCCTTACTCAATCTTGTGTGCTAAATGGCAAATTTTGTGTCTCTAAGGCCTACCTTTCTTGTTTAAATCTGGTGAATGTTGTGAGTTGGGCTAAACTTGTGTGGGGAGCAAAACATGTCCCCAAAACATCCTTGATCTCTTGGTTTGTCTGTCATGATAGGTTGCCCAGATATGATAGAATATCTCGCTGGAAGCTTGTGGTTTGCACTTGCAGGCTTTGTCATGCTGATTCTGAATCCAGGGATCATTTGTTTTTCAAGTGCCCCTTCTCTTTTAAAGTCCTTCTTGATGCCTTGGCTTGTGTCAAACTGTATGCTCCCCCAAATGCATGGGATCTTATGTGTAAGTAGCTGAGTAGGGTAGCTAGGGGGAAGAGTTTGAAGGCCTTGTTGAGGCGTGCATTATTTTCTATTGTTATCTATGTTATCTGGCTTGAGAGGAATAATAGGGTTTTTGTTAAAGCTTCATCTTCTGCTGAGTCCTTGGTGGCAAAGGCGGTGCAATTAGTTCAAGTTAGAGTTTGTTGTGATTTAGCTGGTCTTTTTACTTAGGTCTTCAACATTTCATTGTAATCTCTCCTGAATGAGCTGTTAAGCCAGGAGGTGTTCTTGTTTTTATGTTGAGTTCTAAAAGAGGTTTTGCCATTGCATGTAGGCCCTCTTCTTATTTTCTAAGTGTCGCTGAGTTTTTTTTAATCAATGAATTACAGGGCGGTGTGCTCTCCCCTTTCTATATATAAAAAAAAAAAGATGGTCTTGGTGGATGAAATAGGATTACAGGGAGTCATTAGCAAAAATAAAATAGTTATGGATAGTTTTTTAACAGAAAATCTCTATAATGGTCAAACTATATATATATATATATATAGGAATGAGCCCACCATGGAGACACGTACCCCATTAAAATTATATAAATTATGACCATAGTTAGGGGCGGGCTCACTATGAAGGCACACGAGGGCACGTGCTCCCAGTAAATTGTTTTAAATTTTGATTATAATGATAATATTTTCTGATACAAATAAAGTATAGGGATCATTTTGAACATATATATATATATATATAGTGTGAGGGTTAAATATGAATTACGCAAAAGAGGATGCTAGTAGGGTGAGGGCTTGCGGCGCATCCTTCATCAAGTAAGTCAAATTGACTAAACTACTTTTTAACACCGATTACTATGTAAAAGTTTATTTTTAAGTTATAAAATTTTATATTTTATCACGCAAGTCTTAAAAAATTGATAAAATATTAAAATTTAGTCCTAAACATTTATTGATTTTACATTAGTCATATATTAGTCCTAAAAATATGGTAAAATTTTATCATGTAATAGAAATATTAAATATTTATTCATCTCCTTTCATATTTCTTTTTATTGCTTTTACATGTTAAACATTTTTTTTATAGTAAAGTTAAGGGAAGAGTGAGTATTTAAGTGAATTTAAATTATCAATTTTTCTCAAAAAAGGAAAGAAAAAAAACAAAAAAAATTTAGAGATATGAAAGAAATTGTGCTCCACATATCAAAAATCCTGGGTCCGCCACTCCTCTACATCTCATAGTAATGCAACACTTCATTTTTCAGAAGTTTAAATATATGCAACATTTCCCTACTCCCTCAATTTCAGAAAATTAGTCATATTTGTTTTTCAGAATTTAATCTATAAATTTATTTCTTACAATATTTTGACTTGTAAATTATACAAGTTTATATTCAAATAAAATTTCAATATGTCTAATTTCTAAATATTTTTTTCAATATTTTTTTAATAAATTATTCGTAATGAAAATTTAAGTCAAACGTTGTTTATTCGGCCGGATAAAATGTTTAGTGCCCAATTCGTGAGATGTTGATAAGTTTAAGGGTTTTGTTATGTTTTTTGCCATTGAATAATGCGCAAAAAGGTAAAATATGGCTGCTTGCTGCCGGAAGTAGCACTTGCACCGCTCCTTCGCCTTCCACTCCATCTGTATTCCAGTTGTGGGGTTCTCATTTTTCACGCCTGAAAGCTCCGTCCTTTCAACTCCTTCCCGATCGGAAGCTTTTCCGTCCGGTGCTGGAGAGGTTGCTTAAGGTAACAACGACTTCTCACATTCTTTCCTGTATTTTTCACGGTCTGCGATCAAGATTTTGTTTTCCTGAGTTTTGGTCTTTTACTTGGGTTTAGGGTTTTTGAATAATGGGGGAGGAGTGTGTAGAAGAGTTGAAATTGGGGCACATTATGATGAATAGTTTGAGGAAATCATTTGAGCAAGTTCATGCACATTATGAGAAGGTGGAAAGAGATCTTGAAGAGAGGAGGAAGGAGATGGTGTTGAAAGAAGACAAGTTGTCTTCTTTAGAAACCCAAACTCGTGAACAGCTTCATGCGAAAAGGAAAGAAGTTACTTTGGAGGAAGGGCGGCTTCATTCATGTTCACAGAAGTTGAAATGCAGGAAGTTGGAATTGGAATCCATCATGCAATCTGTAAAGGACAGCTCCACCAAACTTGCAGCAATGAAAGAAGAGCTTGTGGTAATCCGGAAATCCAGTGAGGAGAAATCAAAGGAAGTTCTTTTAAAAAAGCAGCATTTAGCAACAGTGCAGAAGTCTCTTGAAGAATTCTCCGCTAGGGTCGAATTAAAGAAGAAAGAGCTGAATTCTGTTGAAAAGGCTTGGGCTGAACAACACAAAGAGAGTGTTTCTTTGAGAAGATCATTGGAGGATCGTTTGAGGGGAGTGGAGATGAAGGAGATGCAACTTGATGGTCGTGCTAAAGATCTGATCTTGATGCAACAAGAGATAGATCTTATACGTCAGGGAGTTGAAGAGCGAAAGAAAGAGCTGAACTTGGAGAAAAGGTCATTGGTGAATCTTTCCAAAGAAGTAGAAAGAAAAGAGGCAGAACTTGAAGGTCGTGCTAAAGAGCTCGACTTTAAACAAAATGAAATAGATGCTGTTCGCCAAACGGTTGAGGAGGAGAAGAAAGAGCTCGAAGGCAAAAGGAAACTCCATGATTTACAGAAAGAGTCACTGGAAGAACGGTTTAGACTAGTATGTATGAAAGAGGAGGAGCTCCAGGTTCAGTCTAAGGTACTAGAGTCGAAGGGGAAAAAGATGGACGAATATAGACGAGCAGTTGATGATCACCAAAAGCTTTTGGAGCGGATAACTGCAACTGGTCCTCGATCTGATAGCGGTCTACCTGTAAACGATGGATGTAGTTTGCAGATTCTGTTGAATGAGCTTCTAACAAAGCATTCTCTGGTCCATGATCAATTTTCATCTGCTATCAAAACAAGTGATAATCCTACTAAGTTAGTCTTAGATGCAGTGCAAGGGTCTTACTCTACATTAGGAAATGACTGTGTATATGAACCTGAAATAGTTAAAAAGACTTGCATTCTCTTGTTAGACCAGCTGCTAGTAGTGAACCCACCACAAATAGAGCCTCATCTACAGAACGCCGCTATACAGTTGGCCCATGAATGGAGGAAAATAATGAAAGTTGGAGCAGAGGATCAGTTAGAGATTTTGAGATTTCTTCATCTTCTAGCTGCCTTCCGCATATCTTCTGCTTTCAGAGTAGATGAGTATGGTGCTCTTCTAGATCGTGTTGGTGACAAGAACAAGGCATCAAAGCTCTGACATCACCTTGGAATGACTGAAACAGCAAAAGGTTCTCTCTCTGATATACTAGTATCATCCTTTTTACTGATTACGCTAAACTTATAGGGGTCGTTTAGTTATGAAAATTTTCCAAAATTTTCATTTCAAGTTTTCTTTGTAAATAGTTAGGGTCCGTTTAGTTGTGGAAAACG
>JBBYHH010172757.1:0-13829 GCA_038382905.1 Daphne laureola | reverse complement strand
CCTTATTACTATGAGTTTCTCTCTCCAAAATACCCTCGTTTTTCTCATCATTTTTCCAGGCAACCATCATCCTGTGGTGTGGTCAAAATTTTGTTACCGGGAAAACGAGGGTATTTTGGTCATTCAAGTCTCTCATTTCTTAATTCAACAATATGTCTGTAATTCTGTACAGAAGAAGATGAGATTTTTATCACCTGATCACTAATCTACTCTTAATTACTCTACTTCCTTTCCATCCTCTCTTAATTATTACTAGTTTTTAATCCTAATAATGCATTTAATTAATCAAAACTAGCTAGCTACTTCAGCTAAAGATTTCTGAAATGCATGCTTTTCATGGAAAGAAATTACAATTACTGGTGGATATATTTAGGCATGCATGCATGATGGATCGCCGGTAATTAAGTTTTCTTTTGATTTGTCAAAATACTGTACATTACTACTAATTTATTTGACTATTATTTCATTTTTTTTATAATGTTTGATAGAGAATTTCTCATCTTTAATTTCCATTAATTTTGTAACTGAAAACTAGTATTTGCAAATTGTGTTTTTGAGTTATGTAAATTGACCGTCGAAAGTTCTTACTAGAACAATAAACGCGGATTCATGGACTTTACCGTCGAAAGTTATCTCTCCTACGACTTACTTTTACCTTTTTCATGGTTTTTCGACAGCAGGAGATGGTCGTGTGAACCGTATCACGCGTTGACCGCTGTAAAAGAGCCTACTTGTTTTGTTTTACTTTTACCTTACAGCCTTCAACTAATAATAAAATGTTAGTTCCATCAGAAATAATACGAGGAATAGTAAACTGTTAGTGTGGTAGGTTACATTAAAAGTTCTCCCCCACCTTGCCCTTGAAATGTTTTGGAGTTACAGTGAAAATCTATACAGTATTTATTTACTCCAGTCAAATGTACAAGGACTTTATTGAGAGCATTTTTCTTCATCTCCTCTGACAATAACATGAGATCGAGTAAAAAGGGCTTGAAGTACCAGTGTATTTTATGAGTGCCACGTGTCGTCAATAGTAACGGGATTCAAACGGAAAAACAATATGTTGATTTCGGAACATGGATGGAGTAAAGAAAATACTACTCTTTAAAAGTCATCAAACAGATTAATCTCAAGTCTTACATTTTTTTCCCTGTACCTTTAAAGAATTACGCTTTCAATTTACTTGTAACTGAATCTAATTAGAAAAATACTTTTTAAATGCTTAATAGATTAATAAAAAATAAAGTATGTCTATAGAAAAATTAGATACTATTTAAATTCCAGTCCTTTGATGAAATAAGAAAAGAACGTACGTACATATTTCCTCCTCCAATTCACTGTTATATCCTAATTTAAACTATAAGATATATGTGTGTGTGTATATATATATATATGAAATTGATATTTCAAATGATCAGTCTCTGTGTGTATATATAAATATACACTATTAATTAGTGGGGATGGATACTTCATATGGGATTCTGGGAAATGGTGGACTTAAACGTTGGAGGTATCTCCAAAAAAGGTGCAGTACGTACAGGGATTTCAACAAAACCAATTAAAGAAAATAGAAGATTGTAAAGTAGTTGAAACTGTGATGGCTTGTAGTGGTTGTAGTTTTGCATGATTATTTTGGAGGCATATGCAACCAATTCATTTTGGGCCTTTTTTTGTTTTTTTAATTCTTCTGCTGTCCTCGATCGTTGGTAAAAGATGAGGACCAAATCAAATGCTTCGTCGGAAATCGATGCCGGAAACAGCCACGGAACATGCGGCGACGAGTTTTAAAAAACGCCACTACATGTCTAACTTCTGCACCTTTTTTGTTCGCTAGTTCTTTGTATTCGAATCTTTCCAAAACCCGACTTACTTACTACAGCTCAATTAGGCCAAATATTTATTTAATATTCTGAACTTTAATGAGTTAGGCAACTCAAAATTTAGATTAAAAGTAGAGTATTTCAGACATCGTATTATTAATTTTTTAGTAAATAAGGATCTCAATCCGGTCAACTCAGTGCCAAGTTGACCGCATCGAGATTCTTATTTGCTCAGAAATTAATAATACGAGATCTGAAATGCCCACTTTTTAGTTCAAGTTGACCAATTCGTTAAAATTCAGGATACTAAATAGATATTTGACCCCTCAACTATACTACAAACTACAATTACCTCTTCAACTTTCAAAATGTACATCTTTGAGACTGTACGTACTGCTGTATATTATAGACCATCCACAATTTCTTATCCCATGTATCACAAAAATTCAATAAGACCAACTGAAGTTTGCAAACTCTCATCCGTTGATCCTTGACCGTTAGTCGTCGCGTAGATTCGTTGAAATTAGAATTCTAAGAATGTACTCGCTTCATCCTCAAAATTTTGATATAATTATTCCTACTATTTTAATACGTTTATTTTTCATGAATATTTAGTCAAGAAAACACACCTGGAAAATCTGAAACCTAAGTGATTAAAATCAACCAATCTCTGTAACCAAGTGTTGAACCTGGAAACAAGCCTCTAGTTATTCAAATCATGAGAACATCATCTCATGCCAACACCTAGGATCACTGTCATTTGTTAGTTAAAGTGCGATGAACAGTTCAACAGAAATGCAGTTAGTGAAATCCTTCAAACCTCCACCCCTCATGATCAACACAGGTTATATATCCTGCAATTAACTGTTAACAATAACGCAGTGCGTGCGGCTTCGCACGGGTGGCTGGATCATCTGATGATTCCAAATGCATCATGAAAGCGTAGCCAAGTGACCAGAAGAGGATGTACCGAAAAGGGACCCAAGAAACACAAGCAAGCAGGCTCAACATGCTCCCAACGTATTGAGGGTCTTTTATGAACCCGAAAGGGAATTCTGTTACCCACGGTATGGATTCCCCGAAGCGTACACCGTAGTAAACACCGGATTCACCAAGCAACTGATAAACCCTGCAATCAAGATTTTATCAAACCAGACAGAGCAAAAACATAGATAATTACAAACTTAAGATAGCAAATAGTAGTATATAAGTGGCTGCATTTCCAAATTTCCAACACTAAGAGGGGCAGCTCTTCTCTGGAAGTACCCATTACAAGGACACCAGAAAAGAGAGGAAACAGAATATGAGCAGTAGATGCTCTGCCAGCAAGAAAGGAAACAGAAGATACACAGACCATGCCTAGATAACCTACGAAGTCAACCTATAGTATGGACTGATCAGACTTCAAGCCTATAATACATTAGTTTTAGACTTTTAGGTAGTGTTTGAAAGTTGGATGCGATTTTGGGTGTGTTCTTTTAACATTTTTTACAAAAAAAAAACTAACAACTATTTAAAAAATTTCACCTAATTTATTTTTTATCTCTCTCCTCCAAAATTTAAAATATAATGAAAAAAACATGATTTGACGGAGAAAAGATGGATTTAACAATGTTTTATGCATGGAAATCTGAAAAGGTGGGAAAACTTCTCCTTTTTGCGGTGAACACACTCTTACCCTCAGTTCATTGTAATGTGGAAAACAAAATTGGAAAATTTGAGAATGTGTTTTTGATTGATGAATAAGATGTATGTGAATGGAGAAATTTGAAAAAAATATTATTTTATAGAGAAATGATGAATTTAAGATCGTTAAATGTATTGAAAATTGAAAAAAGAAAGAAAAAAAAAAATTCCACCTTCTACTGAACTGACCCTTACTACTTTTCCAATGACAGCAACAGGTCAAGAGTAGAGAATCAGAACACCTGCTCCTTCTTACCAGTCACATCACAGAAGCGCATATTCCACACAACCTTGGATTTCTGAAAGTCCTCTTAGTCTTATGTTCTTTTCTACTTCCCTTTAGGTTGACTTCCTCTTATGTTTGTGGCTAAAGTTTGAAGTGTCACACCACTTCCCTCTTGTCTACTCAACTAAATTTCATATTTAGGCAGACAAATATCCAACAGACGATCTTCTGCCACTCATAATTTACATCTAAATGCCATGGTCTAATCAAATACACATACACACAAGTATTCACAAGGTCAAACATAAACAATAAATCAAGTCTAAACCTCAAGAGTTCACTGGAAAAATTTGAGGGAACATCACTAAACAAAATATCCTTGAAGCACAGGAGTACTTAATACAGTCCTACAATGTGAAACAGCTAAGCACCAAAGAGTGAAAGTGACAAATTTAACTTCAAGAAACAAATTTATGGCTTGGATCCTCTAAAGGTTCAAGAAACAAATTTACGGCATGACTAACTTCATGCATGTCTAACTTCAAGAAACAAATTTATGGCATGACAAAAATGTCATTATAAACCTACAGGTTCTGCTAACTTGCTTAACAGTCTATAATGTGCTTGGATCCTCTAAAGGTTCTAATTGCAATGCCCATGTTTCTCCATGACAACAAGATGAAAACCATAGCATAGCACTCCAGCCGGGCCATTATGTTCATCAGTTCTGAATTTTTT
Organism: Daphne laureola; assembly: GCA_038382905.1. Classification (NCBI taxonomy): domain Eukaryota; kingdom Viridiplantae; phylum Streptophyta; class Magnoliopsida; order Malvales; family Thymelaeaceae; genus Daphne; species Daphne laureola. The sequence goes on along the minus strand of JBBYHH010172757.1, from coordinate 9,359 downwards.
TTGCAAATATCATGGAGGTCTTACAACATAAACAAGTTTCACCAGTATCATTCTTTGATAAGTAGCATGGTCACATAAAGAAGCATTAATTCATAGGCTTGGCATGTTGGAATGATACCGATTAAGAAAATCCACAAATCACAACCAGTTCACATCATGAAAACTCAAAATCCCCAAAAGCAAAAATCAAACCCCAGATTGGGAGATTATCAGACCTGAAGTTGAGGAACTGGCCGAAGAAGAAGAGAGGCCAGAAACAGAGCGGAGGCGGCCATGAGAGAGAGGAGACGGAGAAGAGAGAGATGAACTGGAGGAGCTTGAGGAAGCAGGAGACATGAGCCATGAGCTTCGAAGGATCCTTCCCTCGACCGCAGAGATCGACCCATGACTGCGGTTTCGTCCACAACCAGTAGTAGAACGGGAACGGCGATATAATGCCGATCGCCGCTAGGATCCCCATTTTCGCTTCTGTAATTTTTTCCTCTGCTTTGGTTTTTCATTTTCAGATGAGGCTTCTGTTTTCTTCTGGGTTTAGCCAAATTTGAGAGGTCCCTGAACTATGCTAGCAACCGCAATCTGGTCCGTGAACTTCTACACTTTCACCCAAATGCTAGGAGTGTGCTCGACAAACAAAAAAGTAGCAAATAAAATAAAATAAAAAATAGCACATATTTAAATTTAAATTTAAGATGAGAGAAAATTAGAGTAATTTAATTTAAGAGGGAATTTTTTAAAATGTATTGGAATATGTTTGAACAACACACCCTAGCGCTCACCCTTAATTTTACGGGTCACTTCAGCTCTCATAAGAAAAATATTTTAAAAAAAAATTATCCTATTTTTTTAATTTTTAATACATTTAATAATCTTAAATCTATCAATTCATCATAAAATAATATTTTTCTCAAATTTTTATATTTACATACATTTTATCAATCAATCAAAATACACTTCCTCAAATTTTTAAAAAAAAAATTCTTACTCCAAACTGCAGCCTACGAAAAAAACTTCTTCACTTTCTCAGTTTTAACACATAAAATACCCTTAAATCTACCATTTACATTAATCATTTATCAAATCAAAGCAATTGGATGCGCTGATTGTACACGAAAATTTTAACAAATGTCATTGACTAATTGCCTAAATATAATGAGTGGATAAAAAATCGTTTGTGATTCAAATATGAAATGTTTACATGTACGCAATTTTTTTTTTTTTTTTTTATGAAAACATGTACTGATAGGGACGGACCTAATGTGGGGACACAACTGTCCCCACTAAATTTTTACAAAATATAGAATATATATGTATATCTTTCACAAATTTGAGTTCTATTTATGTAACTTATCCTAAAACAACTATTACTAAAATATAATTACAGATACATATCTAAACTTTAGTTGAAAGTACACTCAATCCTCTAGTTTTCAATCTAATCACTTCAATCTCTTACCTACAAAAAACCAACACATTTTTAATATATTTTTAAATTTTCTTTCCTAATTTTCTCTCTATCTCTCTCTTCTAAAATTTAAAAAGGTGTTAAAAATGTATTAATTTTTTGCAAATTCAAACACACCTATCTCCATACATAAATAATTGGCTCATTCAATATTTAACAATTAATGTATGATCTTTTTCTCTAACATTTTGATGCTGGAAAAAAATTATTAAATTTCTGGTGTGTTTCTTATTCGATATTGTGATAGACTCAAACTATTACCGGAAAATAAAATTTTCAGAAAAAATATGTTTAGAAACTAAAAATCTTAATCTATAATCCGCATTCAAATATTTGATTTTATTTATTAAAGTGTTAAAGAAATAAAATTATAGATTAAATATTTAAAAGAAAATATACCAATCTTTCGAAAATAAAAATAATATTATTTTTATATTCAAATGAAAATTCAATGTTTCTACTTTATATTCGTGCGTTTTGGCCATAAAGCATTCATTTCCGATACGTGTCTCCTGTGGCAGTTACTGTATTGAATCATCACCATCGCCCGCATTGCCATAACTAACCTTATCAGCTTCTAGTATATAATAAGTTATGAGAAATGTGATTTAAATAGTCCCTCGGACCATGAAATTAATTATAAAAACGAAAAATGTAATTAAGCTTCTATACTATACTTTATGTAATATAAGCTAATTATTAAAACGGTCGCTACAAACTAAGTATTTAAGAAAACATGATATACAATACCACTCATTTACACACCAATTTTCATAATCCATTTTCCGTATCTTTTTTAAAGAAAGTTTTATAAAAATTAATTATTCAGAGCAAATGAAAGATGACATGTATACATAAAAGTGATGACATGTGAAGATAAAAAGACTCATCTAATGTGTTCAATTCATCATATTATTTATTAAAGAAAACTTTAAAAAAATTAATGATTTTGATAACATAATAGATGACACGTAGACACAAAAAATATGATATACGAAGACAAAAAAACTGATCTAATGTGTTCAATTCATCATACTCATCTACTGAATAAAACTTTTAAAAAACTAATGATCCATGAGCAAAGAATAGATGATACGCAAATATAAGAAACATGATACGCGAAGACAAAAAGACTGATCCAATATGTTCAATTCATCGTATCATCTACTGAAAAAACTTTTTAGAAAAAACAAATAATCTGAGCACACAATATAGATGACATGCAGATAAAAAAAACATGATACACGAAGATAAAAAGATTGATCCAAGTGTTCAATTCATCATACCATCTACTGGAAAAAAAAAACTTAAAATATATTATTGATCCTAAACACAAATATAGATGATACACATACAAAAAAAACAAAGCACGCGAAAACAAAAAACATGATTCAACCTCGCTGAAAAGGGAAAGGAAACAAACCGTCGTTTATATGTAAGATGACAAACAAGTAATTAAAAAATAACAATTGAAGCATTTAGGATGCGCATTTTAAAATAGCGCATCTTAACGGATTTGAGTTATATTCACCTAGGTAAATTTTACCTAGTAACGGTTCCGTCAATTCTGGTAAGTGATAATTGATGTAAATTGTCTGATCATATACATGTATAATATATCTATATTGTCTGATCATATATGAATTATTGTTTCATCATATGAAATTATTATCTGACATTTTTTATCATGTGGAATTGAATGTAAATTGACTGATCATATATATGCATAATATATCTATATTGTCTGATCATATATGAATTACTGGCTGATCATATAAAATTATTGTCTGAATAATTATATGCACAAATTGTATTACTCATTTTTGTTTATTTTAGACGATTAGTTGGTTCTACTTGAATGAATGAATAATAATTTGACAGGTTTGTGTGACAATATGCTTGATGTTGTATGAGTTTTTCAATGTATTGTCTGAGACTAAAGTATGAGGATATACAATGATTTTGTTTGACTTTATATTGAAACATTGTGTGATAATATACAAGACGTTTGTGATGGCTTTTTAACCAATTTTGATTCTTTAGTGTTACATTTGTATGAGTTTTTTTTTCGTGTAATTGGTTGATCCTGCTACGGTGATAGTCTGAATATTACTCGTACATTGTCTGAATATATTGTAATATCTATAAACCTATGACATGTTATGAGAATATAATTGACCATATATGTGTTTAATATTTTGTGATTTTTGTTTAACATTATTGAGATGTTATAATTTTAAAACGTTATAGATACATTTACTTAAATCTAAAAGTTCTTTAATTTCTCAATCATTCATAAAAAAAATGAAGGAAAAAAAAATCAAATCATCATACTATAATCCACTGTCAGATAAATTTTAAAAGTTGTGGACAATGTATATGTAAATTGTAGACAAAAAACACATGGATATTAAACAATAAAATAAATAGAGAATAAAATTATTTCAAAAATCAAAACATAAATAAAATATTTTTCATAGAAAAATGAAACGTAATACAAGAAAAAATAAATAAATAAAATATACGAAATAAAAACGGACATAAATTATAGAGAAAATAGAATGTTCAATGATTTTCTCTAAAAAAAAATAACTATCACCATATAAAAAAATCTAATACCATAAATAATGATGTTAAATGATATAAGAATTTTCCCATCTTAACCTCCGCCTTGTTAAAGACAACTTTTAGTTTATACAGGAACAATTCAAGTAATAATCCACTTGAAACTGATGAAGTAATTAATTGGAATGGGTTATAAGAATGGAGTCCCCAATCCGCATCAATCTCACATCTTTCACACTCATAACCATATTTACTCCACAAGTTAGAGAGAAAGAGACCATTCTCACTCGATCCCCTCATGCAAATTTGGTGAATCAAACACCCCTCCAATTAATCGCCGATTCTTTTGGTGCGTCATTCTTTTTAGACAAAGAAAATACCTCTATTATTAGCATCTATCTCTTATCAAAATAATTTTGATAAAAAATTAAAATAATAGATAATTGAATATTATATATATTTAAATAAAACAATTTAATAAAAAATTTAAAAGAGAAAATATATTAACTATTTATCTAAAGTATTTAGGGACAGAGAAAGTATATCGTTAAAACAATTTGACAACATTAATATAACGTGTAGGAGTTATTATTGAAAACTTGAATGCTGATTGAAAGAAAAAAAGAAAAAAAAAACTTGAAATGCATTAGTATATATAGTCAACACACATTCAAACATTAATGCGTTACTAACTTAGAACATTCAACCCTATCCCAATCTGTATACCTCCAACCAGAACCGACAGCTTACAATCGGTAAATAATGTCTTCTATGTAAAAAAAAAGGAAAAATAAAACAATATAAAAAAGATAAAATATAAAAGCTCCCACAAATTATAAACGCCAATTAACACCGATAATACGACTAATTATCGGATATACATACATACATATACTAGATCTAAATCCAATGCGCCGGGTTTGGGCTTTGGCCTATCAGAGTTTGACGACTTCTGGGATGTGAACCGGATAGCGGGTGATGCAATCGGCCCATGGGCCGTCAGACGGAGTGTTAACGGATCTGTTACATTTCCAAACGGCGCTGTTACATTTGAAGCCGCTTCCGAAGGCAATCTGCCAAACTCTGTCACCTTTTTTCATCTTCCCTTTAGCTTCAATGTAACTCAGCTCGTACCAGAGTGAAGACGACGACGTATTGCCGAAACGGTGCAACGTCATCCGCGAAGCCTCCACGTGTTCCGCCGACAGCTGGAGGTTCTTCTGGAGCTCGTCGATTACCGCCCGCCCTCCCGCGTGGATGCAGAAATGCTCGAAAGCTTTCTTGAAGTCCGGTATGTACGGCTTCCAATTGGCCTTGAAGACTTTCCGGCCGACGAGGGTGAGGAGGAAAAGCAGCTGCTCTGACGCTGGCAGAACGAGAGGTCCGATGGTCGTTATGTTGGATTTGAGAGCCTCGCCGGCGATGGCCATGAGATCTTTCTGCAGCGAAATCCCGACGAAACCGTCTTTGTCCTCCTGCTCGTAAACGCAACGGTAGGCCTTGTCGTCGGCACCTTTGTGGGTGCGGACGACGTGGACAAGGCGGTACTTTGCCGCAGTGCCACCGCGATTCGTGAGCAGAATGGCGGCGCCGCCCATACGGAAAAGACAGTTGGGGAGAATCATAGCCCGCTCGTTCCCGCGGTAGTAATTGGGAGTGAGGATCTCGGTGCTAACAATGACGGCATTCGAATTGATCGAAACTTGGAGAAGATCCCTGGCTAAATCGACGGCGATCAGGCCGGCGCTGCAACCCATTCCAGAAAGATTAAAGCTTTTTATATTGCTCCTCAGCTTGTACTTGTTAATAACCATGGCGGACAGCGACGGCGTCGGAGAGAAGAGGCTGCAATTCACGATGAGAATATCGATGTCCTTGGCGTTCAGCCCTGTTTTCTCGAAAAGAGCATCCATGGCGGAGAAGATAACAACCTCCGCCTCTGCACGAGCGGCCGCCATGTTGGGCTCCGGCGGAATGTAATGTATCGCCGGCGGCAAGCACGTCTCTTCCCCGAGACCGGACCGTTCGAGGATCCTCATCTGAAAGTCGTGAGCTTTGGGCTCATCCTTGAGGATAATCCGGGAGTGCTCCATGAAGGTGGCGAACGGAACCCGGCAAGTCCGCGGCGGCGTGTAGCAGGCGTAGTCCACAAGGTACACGCTTCGTGGCTTGGACATGAAGTAGACCGTCGCGATGATGATGACCAGGAAGGAAGAGCAGAGAACTTGGAGCAGGTCGGGCCGGAGAGAGGTCAAAATCTCAGCCGGACCGTGGCGGAGGACCTCCGTGGCGACGGCAGCCATCGCGGGGATGAGGAGGAGATACACGAAGTGGTTCACAAGGTACTGGTAACCCAGCTTCACATACTTGAGCTTCACGGAATTGGTGAACGCCGGCAAATATGGAGGCATTGTTTCAATGAGAAAACCAAACAAAATCTGTTTGAATTTGAGAAAGACTGGGAAAAAAAAATATTAAAGAAATGTTTTTAAAAAATATTATCTTTTTGTTGTTGTATTGAGGTAGTGAAGAGAAGTGAAGCGATCGGTGTTTTAAAGGCGAAATGGGTCGAGGGAGAGAAGGTGGCAGATAGGCTGAATAAATGAACAGCTTTTAATTAATTACGCACCTCAACTGCCCAACTTTCAAAGGAGTATTAATTTTCTCTTTATTTTACATTCTGAAAATGCAAATACAGGGTTGAATCCTTAAATAGCACTGAAAAGGACAGTTTAGGCTTGTACTTTCCACTGCCTACACTTACTCTCTCGACTCCCCTTGAATTGCTTTGGTACTTGCACCTATCCTTCCTTTCAAAGCCTATACTTGCAGGTTGCCCTCCCCAACTAACTAATTTGGGTATGTTCGTATTATCGGGGTTTTTGCCAACATCAGGTTTTGTCTGGTGTGTAATTACTCTCTTATCCCTCACTAACTCTAAATCAAACTAATAAATTGATTCATTCAAGGACGAGTTGCCGTTTGTGAATCTTTGCTCCGCCAGCCGCTATGGGTGAATCCTTGCTTGGTCAGTCGCAATTCGCACATCATTACTCGTAGAACCACCAAGAGACTCGATTTATAGCTTCATAATTTGGGGGATCAATGAAATCGAACCAGAGCTCGATTTCAGGGAGGAGTTCCGGCCTTAAGCTCTGACGAAAGGGAGAGCCGGCGTGAGAGGAATGTCGATTCGAGACTTTCGATGAGGAAGAGAGGCGAATAAGATGTTCTGAGTTCGGTGAGACTAAGAGCGACGTGAGGTGCTCAGCATGGCGACACCGACGAGGGAGGGTTCCGGCGAATATGGTGGTTGTGCAAAGGAGATTTAATAATTGAAGGTTCAACGGTGGGAAGCGAGATTGCCTGATTAGGATGTTGTCAAGAACATAACGATTTGATAGTTGAAGGTTCAACGGTTATGCAAGGGAGATTGATCGGTTGTTTGATTTCACGGTTAATGGGGGATAAAAGGGTAATTAGATAGTAGCCAAAACGTGATATTTGCAAAAGCCTCATAATACGAACATACTAAACGCAATCAATTTATACCTTCCATTTTGGTATTATTAATTCACTTATTTTTTTTTAAATAAAATAAAAATTATCTGAAGGTGCAGGAGAGATTGCAACGTAACTGATTATTATTATTTATTTATTTTTTAAAATAATTACTTATTTTATTAATATATAAATATTAATAAATTTTAGTTCTCCATATTTTATTCAAACCCATTGACACCAAATTAAACCACCTCAAAGATCATCAACCAAGCCCCTGAGAAAGCCCCTGAGAAAAATTATTATTATATATCGACGATTTGACAAAGGCCATAAAGAAGGACAAGCACAATTAAACACTAAGAGCAAATGATTACTTAATTAAACATTTTCCATAATTGTCTGATTTTCCCAATTACCATCCATTCACATATTGCAACGTCATTTGGCACTTCAGTAGGAAGAGAAATGAGTCTCATTTTAGTGACTCAAAGCATGCATTTTCCTTAACCGTCGTAGCATACAATATATTGTTCCTCATTTTTTTTGTGTGGAAATTAACCTTCTATTAATTGTTAGTAAATGATTTCAGCATCGATATTATTGAATAAATACTCTAGTTAATGTTAGGATAGACATAAGTGAAGTGGATTGTCTCTATATATGGTGAAAATCAAGTGTGAGATACATATTATATGATGGTAATCTATTATTCCATAAGCTCGAGCTTTTTGAAATGTGTGTGAAGTTACTATCATATGTTGTATCTCACATGATGCGTCTCTCCGGTGTGAACACTCTCTAACAGTGATATCAGAGCCGATGATTCGGCTCGGCTCATGGTTAAGTATGCCCTTGATGTGTGATTAAGGGGAAGTGGTGTAACCAAGTTGAGTCACTTGTGAGGGGGAAATTATTAGAATAGTCACAACTGAAATGGTTTGTCCCACATAAATAGTGAAAAGTCAAGTGTGATAACCTCTTAATAATAAGGATTGAAGCAATTAATTTCCTTCCTAGCTAACCACTTATAATTAAGCTTTTAATTTTAGTCTAACGTAATTTCAATTCCCTCATCAAATTGACCCACAATTGTTTTTTTTTCATTGTTTAATTTAACCTTTGCTCGAATCCTTGCCTAATGAATATATACATATATATGCTCAACACCCCGGTGGATCGCGGGGTCTTCCTCCATGCAGCTCGAAATGAATCAATACAGCTTAATTTCCCTTTTCTTACATAACGCGCGGTAGCTAGACAGAGGTGCCACCCATATTGTTGTAGTTGAGGTCGTTGGGGAAATGTAGTGACTACAAAATACTAAGTCATTGTTTAGTTAGTACGTGAACTATGTTAAGTTGTTAGTTTAAAGTCTCTGAATTGTTAGTTAAGACATTACTTGTGTTAGAAGTAAAGATTCTAACTCTTAGTTACAGTAGGGTTTCTTTTATGAGTCTGTCATTTATTAAGCTTCTTAGTTACACTAGAATTAGGATTACTTCTTCTTTTCAGTTTAGACTTTCTCTTGTACTATATATAGCTCTTTGATTAATGAAGAAGGTAGTTCTTGTGATTCCTTGTGTGAGAGATTTGTTCTTTACAAACTATACATGTACACACAAAACATAAGTATATACTTCATGATTGATTTTTTTTTTTTGAAAGGCAAGAATCATCATATAGATTAAAGAGACAACTCTCCAAGGAGGAGAGAAGCCAAATACAGTTTTTTTTTTTTTTTTAAAGAGGTACAGTAATTAGAGGTTGAGCTACATTAGCAACTATTTGTGATCGATACAATAGGATTTAGCAACCAATCACCCCAAGT
>JBBYHH010172646.1:0-13831 GCA_038382905.1 Daphne laureola | reverse complement strand
TGAACACTATTACCCTAATTATCCCAAATTTGAGTGGTGGCAATTGCCACCATTCCATTGAATGTGGCGCCGCCCCTGGCTCCACCTCTCCCCGAAGTCAACAACCAACCTTGCCCCACCCTCCCCAACCCCCAAGCCCTCCCTGAGCACCGTTGACCCACTAACAAGCCACGAAATTTCCATATCAAATGCACTCCACTTTAAGCCAAGTCACCGTGTTGCTGCCAAAACTCCATCAAAACCGAAGAGGGTGGAGAGCGGGGTGGAGGTTGGTTTAGCCGAGGCCAGGATTTGGAGGTCGCCACATCTTGATCGATAGGCTGATGGTGGGCTAAGCACGACACATCCCTAGCCGTTGGTGCGATGGCACGGTTGGGGAGAACATTTCTTGGAACATTGTTTAGTACTCCTTCCGTCTGCCAAAAACTGTATCATTTGATTTTGTTGTTTCAATGTTCAATATTTGACTCAATTTTAATAAAGATAAACCATATAAAAATTAGAGTAAAGTCCATTTTTAGTCCCTTAACTTTGATGTGTACCTATTTTAGTTCCCCTTTAAGAATTCGTCTTGTATTGATCCTAAAATTATATTTTTTGTCCTATTTTAGTCATTTCGTTAAAAAAATCGTTAATTGAATCATTAATTTATGTAATTGACAATAATACCCTTATTTAAAATTACAACTTGTTCCATGAACTTGTAATAAATGTACATATAAGTCCAAACTTTATTTTTTATTATCTCTTTTATCAATTCTTTTAATTCTCTTCCTCATCACCAACCTCAACTCATTCAGCAACTCAAACCTAGAATAAGAACCAAATTCCCAGCACCTACATAAATTGTACGAACCCTTTCCTTCAAACATAATAGTAGACATTCTTCCTCAATGAGAAAAAAATGCCTAATATATTAACAGCTTTTGCCTAGAAACAAAAATATCAAATCAAGAATTGCAAGCTCGTGAGGTTCTACTTCTAATCTATGGAGCCACTTTTTTGCAACTGCTAATTGAATCTACATCAAAAGCACCCACATTAACAGATCAATTTTTTTGCTAATTGAATCAACACCTATGTTATCGAAAGCTAAGCCATTTCCCTTCTAATCCTAGCCAGATCTAGTATCCTGCTCGCTCGGACCGTTGATTGGAGATGCACGCATGGAGAAATAGGAGACGATCTAGATCTCTTGTTCATCGACCTCGCCGTCGTCTGCAAATTCACAAAGCCTTTTCAATTAGTCCATCAAGTTGTTTTAAAAAAATATATATAAAAAAATCAAGTAATATTTGAAACCACACCTGAGCGCCGGCCAACCTGAGAAACGAATAACAACTTGGATCCCGACTACATGAGCACCGCCGTCATGCTCGAAACCAGCCGCGTTGTCATCATGCTCGAAAGTCGAAACAACGCTCCTTTGCCCACGACTAATGAGTCAATTAAATAACCCTCTGTAAACCCCAAATCGTCCTCCGTCACCCCCAAATCCTCCTAACAAACCTTTACAGGAACTTGCCGCCTTGCCGAGCGCTTCCCATCCTGCCATTGGGGCGGCCGCCGTTCGTCATGTCGCCTGGCGCCAGTTCATCTAGATCTGGATATGGACATGAAGAAAAAGGTGTTGTAGCATTTGTTGACTGAAAATTTGTTGTAGCATTCGTTTGTTGACCGGACTTTAGTGAAAGATTGATGATAAATGAAGAAAAAACATTTGTTGACCGGACTTGGATTCAATAATTGATAATAAATGTTGCTGAAAATTTTGGAGCAGAAGAACATGGAAAAAAAATTGCGGGACTTGTTTGTACATTTGTTAAAAGTATAATGACCATAATTTTATTAGATGGTGTAATTAGATTGTATTGTTAGGGGTATTTATGTAAAAATAAAATAATTAACGGTCAACTTGACCGTCAAACGGACGGAAGGACTAAAACAAGACAAAAAACATTACTTTAGGATCAAAGTATGACGAATTCTTAAAAGATGACTAAAATAAGACACACATCAAAGTTAAGGGACTAAAAATGAACTTTACTCATAAAAATTAAGGAAAAAAATATATTTAGAAATTTTGGATATCGTATTATGATTCACATATGGACTTTCTAGTTTTTAGCGTCTAAAAATACGTGAAAATAAATTATAGATTAAATACTGTAAAATTATCAAAATAATTGATATAATCTTTTGCGGATGAATGAAATAATTTATATTAGAAAAATATATAGTATATTTGATTGTATTAATAATGATGCAGGTTTAGTTCAAGATATGAAAACTCATAGGGGCAACTGTAAGATATTTATTTTATTAAATTGATAAATTATATGGACACCACTGATAAATTATATGGACACCACTCAGTAAAATTTCTGCATGGCACAGTGATTTACACATTAATAATAGAGGAGGGTGAGGGAATAAATGTGCTTATAGAATAGAATAGCTGAGTGACCGCTTTGGAACAAATAGGATAATATTGTGAAATTCACTCTTTTTGCCTTCTTGAAGTGCGCTATGGAGAGAACCGGAGAACTAGGAGAGGAGAGCAGCATTTGTTTTTCCTATCGTTATCGGCATTTTTGTCCTTGCCTATATATACACGTCCTGCTAAACACTGAGGTCTCCTCATTATTCTATCTTCAGAGGCAGAGAGAATCCGAATCTCTAGCGTCAACTGAGAATCCAAGATACTATTTGCATAATCCAAGCTCGTCGACTCAACTATCTGTCTGCAAGTTTTCAGTTTCGAGTTTCGCAGTTTCTGGAAGAAGAAGAAGAAGAAGAGGAAGAAGAGAGGCTGGAACTTGGCGTTTCCGCTTCCATGGAGAAGTAGCCATGACTCCAACAGTTCAAGAGCCCTCAGCACGGTCGCCTCTCCAGTGGAGCTTCTCTCAGGCCTTCGGCCAACATTGCCCCGGCGAAGTCCAGAACGGTTAGTCTGAGTTTATATTTGAGTCATATTGTTGTTTCTTTCCGGTTTTGTACGGACTCCACGACTTGCGTATTTTGCGTTCATTTGAATTGACAGGCCGGATGATTTGATTAGATACTCCTTAGTCGGTTTGCTTGTTCTTGAGTTTGTTTAGGAATATCTGAAATATGCCTTGTTTCAGCTGACATTGTATCCGCTATTGAATTCGAGAAGAAAGGAGATTATCTTGCTGTTGGAGACCGAGGTGGACGTATTGTATTATTTGAGAGAAGGGATGGGGAAAATGTGAGTATTGCCTAAATGAGGGATTATAAATTTAAGATGACCAGTTTTTTGCTGCATTACTTGTTTCGGGATTCATTCTGGGGCTTGTTTTTCTAGACGATCTGCTTTATTTACACGTTTTACCTTCGTTTATTGACTTTCTAGAGCACGAATCAACAATACTCTAGAAGTCAGTTGGAGGAACTGGATTATCCATATCCACGCCATCCTGAGTATATATACAGGACAGAATTTCAGAGTCATGAGCCAGAGGTACTATTTTCAATTATCTTTCTCTATGTTCCACTTGCTTTCCACTAATGATGGTATCTTGTTCCCTGTTTGCAGTTTGATTACCTGAAAAGCGTAGAGATAGAGGAGAAGATCAACAAGATAAAATGGTGCATGCCCAACCGGTCATCCTTTCTTCTATCAACAAATGATAAGACAATTAAATTGTGGAAGGTGTCAAATTGTTTACTCTCCTTTGTGTTGAGTCATCACCTAATGTTCAAACTTACACCTGTAGCCTTTTACCTATAATTTTCTTGGTTTATTGTCTGAAGATGTGCATCAGCAATTCAGCATTGCTTTAAACATCACAGACTCAAACATCAATGCTAGAACACTATGTTAATTGCAAGGTTCAAGTTGCCAACCAGTATAAGGTACTGATAGGTAATGTAGTACCACATGGTTTCGTTGACGGGCTTCCTGGCACATTATCTCAATGTCTTTCTCATTGTTTACGGGTCTTTAATCGAATGATGTAAGAGACCTGCACAGACCTTTTGTAACTCCTGTATGCTCAATAAAGGCAAACCATTCCGCTCGTCATTTAATATTCTAAAGAAGTTGGATATCGTTTTTAGAGGAAAGAAGGTCGTCTATTGTATAGTATAATTATCCTTTTGCATTTAAAAGGTGGATCTCTGAAGTATTTGACAAAATAATATAGCTATACTTCCAACTTTTCTTCTACCAAATTTAATAGCTGAAATAACAGCTTTGAAAGACAGATTCACTGTGCATGCCTATCATTTGAAGAAGTTACTTCATTCAAATCAATTTTTGGCATGACTATTGGTAGAGAAGCCATAGAACACTGAGGGGTCTAGTGATACAGTTGGTGGAGTCTATGGTCATTGAGTTCATTGCATATCTGATAAATGTTTGTGATTTCATTTTGGAGATAAAAAAATTCCGCTTTTTATGGCTTGAGGTCCATTATCTCAAGGCCCTCAATTTGGTAGCTTGTCTCAGATGTACCACTAACTGAAAAAAGCAAGCATGTATTGTTACATGCTCATTTTCCTTTAGGAAGATGCATTCTGCATAATGGCACGTCATGTTTAGTATTTAGAAATATTTGCAGCCATTCTTATCTATGGGTCTGGCGTTATTAGCCTTTAATGTTTTTACCTTTTTATTTAACGCTAGGTGAAAGAACACAAAGTAAAGAAAAATAAAGAGTTGAATACCTACCCAGCTGTCAGTTCCGAGAATGCGCTTTTGGCTGAAAGGAGTTTCCTGAGTGAGCATGATGTACAATCATTTGTTAATGGAAATCATCCTGAGTGGAAAGAAACTGTGAGTGATAATGTATTGCCACAGCAAGGAATGTCTGCTAAGGTAAGGATCTAGACATACGGTTTGTTGCTGCACTTGAGGTTAATTTAGTGTACTCATAATGTGGCTAGTTTTCTGTCTGACTAGGTTGCTGATGATGAAGATGGTGCTTGTGCAAGGTGTAGGAGGGTCTATTCTCATGCCCATGATTTTAATATCAACTCAATTTCAAATAACAGGCACAGTTTGTTCTCTCTAATTCATTTCTTCCTCCACTACTGCTAGTTGCTTGGCAAATTCTTCATGCTAAAATTTGTGCATGTTGAGGGGATTTTATCAGAAGTTCTATGTAAAAGTAAAGCGCAACTCATAATTTGATGCTACATAAATCTGTGATGATAACTTGTCTTTCTAATATTTGAACAGTGATGGTGAGACATTTATATCTGCTGATGACCTACGGATAAACTTGTGGAATCTTGAGGTTAGTAATCAGTGTTTCAACATCATTGACATGAAGCCATCAAACATGGAGGATCTAATTGGTAACCTACTTTCCTGGACTTGTCATTTAATGTGGTTTCTGAAATCATTTGAACTTACATTGGTGTGAATGTTCAAATCAGTTGGTTTTTCGAAACAAAGTTGATTTTGCTTTTAGAGAGAGATTGGGTATTTAAAAAGTATGAGAGCAACTTCAGAAGCCAGGCCTCAAATGGAGTCATGCTTGGGGGACAGCCAAATTGCATTTTCTTTTAACTTCTATGAAACTGACCTGAAGTTTAGATGGAGGAATAGGTTTCAAAGTCCGTCTCATTCATTTCAAATAATTGCAACAGTCATTTGATGTTTAAACAATAAACATTATGGTATAGACATTGCATCATCAACAAAAGGTCAGAAACCAGTATTAGATTAGATTTGTAAATAATTCCTTAAGTAGTGGCAGGGACCTGCAAATGAGCAACCTTGAGCCAAGAGAATTTCAGAACTAAGAGCCTTCTATTTTAAATATTCCTTTATCATAAAGAAACTTCCAAAGTTCGGTGAACTAAATTTGTAAATAATCTTATACATAAATAAAATAAGTAGTTGCTTTAAAAAAAAAAAGATAAATAAAGAAACTTTCACAATATGGAAAACGAAGCAGATTTCACCTACCTTTTCCTGAACAAAGCATAAATGTAAAGTGGGAAAATTTAATGAAGTTGATAGTTCATGAAAAGGTTAGATCACACTAAATCGGTTGCGATAAAAGTGGCCAGGCTTTAAATGTCAAAAAGACAGGAGCCACTGGAACTAGATATGTGGAGAAACATAAGTCTTTGAATTGTATTGCAAGTAACAAATCATATTCGAAATTTTCTAATTTGGCATAGAGCTTGCCGTGATGAAAAATGTCAATGTTTCTTCCGTTGGTGCAACTAAGTTGAAAATTTTCTCGATAAGTCTTTTGACCTTAAGCAAGTGATATATCCAAGAATGGGAAGTCATACTAAAATTATCTCATGTTATTTAAATCATTCGCATATATTGAAACTATGAACTTTCTCTCTCTAATGGACGAGAAAATGCGTTTCATTAGAGAAACAATTCTTTTTATTTATAGTTCGGGGAAAATATGCTTTTAGATATAGTTAAATATTGAATGCTTGCTAGTCTTTAACACATGTCATATCATTGGAACCTGTTGCTTATAAATTTCTTGAATTCAGAGGTCATTACTTCAGCTGAATTTCATCCATCTCAATGCAATCTCCTCGCATACAGTACTACTAGAGGCTTTCTTCGTATTGTGGACATGCGAAAGTCAGCTTTGTGTGATAACGGAGCAAGAATGTGAGCTTACTCATTTCTTTGTTTTTCTCTTATTTGGTACGTATTTAGGTGTTCAGAGCTTGCTCCTTCCCTGTCAGGTTGCAGGATCCAGAAACTCCTGGGTCAAGAACATTTTTCACCGAGCTTGTTACTGCTATCTCTGATATTAAATTTTTAAACGATGGGCGGTACATTCTAAGCCGTGATTACATGAATTTAAAGGTATTTTAACTGAACTTGAATGAGATTTACCTTCTTTATCATCTTTGCCAATTCTTTTGTATAAAGAGCTAACATGCCTGTGTTGCTGCCACATCACCGAATTCTTGTACTTTTTTTTCCCCTTATTGGAATACTTTTGTATAAAGAGCATTCATTCCATAATGAACCATAAATAAAAATGAGAGTTTCACTTGCTTAAGAGTAGAGGAAAGCAAGATCTTTTCCCAAGATTTTTATCTGATGTCAATGGATTGCATAGCTTCCATTTATGATCTCGTTGTTTGTAGCTGCAGGAATTGTTAGGAGGGTCTTATTGTTTCTAGGTCTCCTAGTATTTCTAGGATTTAGTTTCCTTCTGTAATTGTGTCTTCTATTATTAAATAAAGGATACTCAAGTCTTGGTCTATAATCTAGCCTCAATTTTTTTGCTTACCTCTCCAACAAGCATTAGCTGTCCTAATGAAGCAATGCGTTTGATCCTTTAAAAAATGCTCAGTTACCTTCTGTCTTATGATAAACTGGAGGGAGTTGGTACGACTGTTGTTATACCTATTTTGAGTTTTTAAATAAGGAATGAGCTTGTGTGTGTGTTATTAAGTTATTTTCTCGCGGTCATTCCTTCTTCTAAGTGATGCTTTTTGGTGATTCCTTTAGCTCTGGGATCTCCATATGGACTCTAGGCCAGTGTCAACCTTCAAGGTCCATGAACACCTGCGGCCGAAGGTAAGAACTTATTAGTCTTATTGCTGGATAAAATATTGCACTGTGTTCCTTGTTTAATGGCTTGTTTCTATATAAACTTGGTTGCATCTCCCCAAAAGGTCTTCCCTTTTGTATTGGTTATGAGACAAGTTAACAAGCATCATTAGAAACAAATTAAGCTGCAGATAGAGCCTTAAGTGGCCTCAGCACAAGCACTTCTAGTCTTCTACACACTCGAGCATGAAGTAGAGGTCATTTAAAGTAACAGCGCTTTCCGCAATTCAAGTGTCATTTATGGGTTTACTATTAAGTCCTTGCTAAAAATTTCTTTTCTTTTTCCAAATAAAGTGCTCAGATGATCTAATAATTCTGTTTAATTTGATGCCCTGGTTAACTAGGTAGGCACTATTGAATTTTGAAGGTCACCTAAAAGTTTGTGTGGTTAGCCTTGCACATCTAACAGGTATGCATCCACAATTTGTTATGCAGTTGAGTGAGCTCTATAATAGTGATGCCATATTTGATAAATTTGAGTGCTGCGCCAGTGGAGATGGACTTCATTTTGCAACAGGGTCTTACAGGTTTGCCTCCACAACATGGATTTTTTTATCATCCATGATAGCTTTGATAGTACTCTGTTATCCACTTGAATCAGCTCATTGTATAATTTGATACAGTAATTTGTTACGTATCTTCGCCCCTAGCATTGCCAATGAAGAAGGGATTTCAATGGAGGCTGGGAAAAACCCTCATAGGTTTGCCTCTAGTTCTTGCTTTATTCCGTCATCATTTTTGTTTTTTTGGCTATTCTTTACGTTGGGAAACATGCTACAGAGGAGATAGAGGAAGGGGGGAAACATGCCAAAAGATCTAGCTGGCCTTTGTCATGTGCATAGTTTTGTCAGGCGAGTAGCATTCTGTGTAGGTGTACAGGGGAAAAGATTGAATAGACTTGCAAGTGAAATTCTTTTTCTCATGTTTGCTTCACATTTTACTAAATCTAGTAATCTTTTTCATGTCTAGTTCACCTTGAAGAATCTTGCACTTCTGCATTCTGTAGCTTTTATTTTGCCACCTTAAAGAATTTGGAACACTTATTTGACACCTTAATGTTTCTGTGTCTACTGTGGGGGGCATGATTAGATTTGCATCAGGAAGTGCACTTTCTGCTGGACCATATGATGTATAGTATTTTTAGGACAAACTCATAGTAGTATAAAATAGTGGATGCTTCATTGTCCTTTTCATCTGCCTGAAATTGGGTCTTTATGAAAATAGGAATCCGCTTCTCCAAAGTTCCTCCAGGTCTAGGCGGTCATCAATAAGTAGCATAGCACGAGGATTCTACAAACAAGGTTAGAATTTTCTGTCCTCAATAAGTTGAAATGGGGGAAAAGGAACGGAAGCGTTAATAATTTTAGCTCGAACCTTGTCTCTGGCAGGATTTGTGCAGACTAATTAGGGTAATTAACTTCCATTTCTTTCTTTTTCACCTTGCTCTTGGAAAGGTTTCCTTGATTGGATTACATGGCCTGTGTAACTTAAAATGAAGACTCTTATACACCAATGTCTTGTTGCTTTATGATTTTTTTCCTTTCAAATGGTGGCTGGGTAACTAATTCTAAAGAAGTTGTTGTGATGCTAATTAATATTGCGAAGGTGCATTGGGTTTTTGTGAAATTGCAGTGCATGAAGGCGTAGGAGGCTATGGTGGTAATGAGTTTCCGTATGACGTGTCCTCTAAGCTGATTCACCTTGCTTGGCACCCCACAGAAAACATAATTGCTTGTGCTTCAAAAAGTAGCCTGTTCTTGTATCATGCATGATAATAGTACTACTAGTTTGTGTGTAGAGAATTAGATGCGGGGCAGGCAGGATTCTTGTGTTGTGTGTTAAACTTAAACAGGAGGACGATTTTGGTGGCGGGCGATTGAAGAAGAGCAAGCCACAGACAGACAAACAGACAGGTCATTGTGCAGACGGTGAAGGAAATTTGATCTCAAGTTTTCGTCGCTAAGTAATTTTATGACATTGCTAGTTCACACTAATTACTTTTCTTCTATGTATAGAGCTACTTGCGTAAGTTGTAGTACTAATTTGCCCACTAGCCCTCATTCTCTGAAAGTAGTATAAATCTAACCCCTCAATCTTTTCTATACCATCTTACAATTAAATTCTGCGTCAAAATTTTGATTTTCCTTAGTTAATCAACATTTTTAAAATAGGATTCAGCAAAATGTGCTCGTACCTTTTTTATGTACTTATCAATTAACATATTTTGTCCGGATATGAAAATTAAGAGTGTTGAAAATTAAAGTAATAAAAGGGTATGTTTTTTTAGGGTAGATAATAGGAGGAGTGTTTTAAATTTGAAGAAATAAAAGTTGGAAAAGTAGAGAGGAGAAATGAGAGAAAAGCAAAGTTCACACAAACTAAAACTTGTATGTGAAAAGATGCTCCCTAGGGTTTTCAAAGCTCCTGTCGCTGCCGCTCATTGGATCATAGTTTCCGGCTGCCGGTGCCACTTAAGTACTAGCGCCGATGGTGTTGCCCAACGGATGTCTCGTTTTTACCATCGTGGTGGTTGGCCTTTTGCTGATTACCGTCATCATGGTCGCTCGCCTAGTTGCGTCTTGGTTCGGGTCCTCTGTTTCGTTTGGGTTTCCGGACTAAGGCTGACCGGAGGTGAGGTGGCTTTGCGTCGCCGGATCTCTTCCAGTTGTGGGAGCCGGCCGGTCGCGTCCTCACGCCACAGTTTGCGATCGGAGGTCCCATGGGTTGCACGACGATGGTTGAGTCACCAGACTCGGGTTTGCTGCCGCACAACGCCTAAGCCGGACTGCCCACGTGAAAATTTTGGGTCGGTTTCAATGGACCCTTTGGTATGGCTCGATTTTTGCGGTGCTCCGTCGTGGAAGTCCATACGGAATGGAGGGAGGGTTGGTGGTGGAAACGTGCTGGGAGAGTTGGCAAGTGTGGTGCCGGAGGGAGAAGGTGGCCGCAAAAGGGCCTGGCTGGAGGTGCGCGACGAAAGTGTTCCAGAGGTTTCAGGTAACGAATGGTTGGTTTCTACAGTCCGTCCTAACCATTCGTCTTTTATTAAGGACTCGGATTACTCAGTGGATAGTGGTGTGTATAAGGCTTTGGATGTGGTTCATCCAGGTAGGATGTGGTGATTGCATTTGCTTTCAAAGCTTATTTGCATGGAATAGGCTCTTTCGGGCTTGCACAACGTGGCTTCAGTAGAGGGGATGGTAGCCTCGATCAGTCTTTGACAATGCTGCGAACAGAAACTTGTTTCAAACCTTATGATTTTCTGAAAGGATTTGCAATCAACAATTCTATCCGATGAGTTGCATCTTTTGTTGCCTATGTGCTTATGTCTGTCTGAGAACCGGTTTTGGTCTTTTTAGGAACTCTTTTATTGGGTCCTGGTTGTTGTCTTTAAGTTTTGGATTTTTTGGTTCATTAGTCTTTTGAGACTATAGGTCAAGTCATACTCGTGTCTTGCAAATAACATAAGTAGTTACCAGGGTACAATCCTTGCTTTGTTTGTTTCTCCAGCCTGAGACTGTTTGTCATTAAATGAATAACTATTCACTAATAAAGATTGGAAGAAATGATTGATCGAAAACAAATATTGAGCTAAACGAGTACTTTGAATATTCCAGGGAAAATTGATCATTTTGTCATTAATATTTGGGGGTTGATAATTTTTTGTCACTTAAGTTTTTTTTTTGGGTTAAATTGTCACTGATGTTTGGGAAACGACGTAATTTGTCACCGTCCTTAAATAGCTTGACTGATTTCGTTAATTTTTTTAGATTAATATTTTATTTTCACCTATTTTTTTTTAAATATGACAGATTAACCCTTAAACTTTAGACTTCTACATTTTAACCCCTCCCCCCCCACCAGTAGCATCCTACAACACCGTCCCTCCGCCGCTGCACCACCGCCCCTCTGCTGTTGCACCACCGCCATTTTTGTTGCTACTCCGTCGTCCAATTAATAAAAAATATTTTGTTTAATCAAAACATATTTGATTTTTTTACGTAATTTTTATATTGTGCTTCTATGTGCGTTTCATTTTTTTATATTATATTAGACAGGTGGTGCAGAGTACACAATAAATCAATTTTTTTTTTATTTAATAAAAAACAAAAAAATAATTGATTAATTAAGTGATAGTACAATGGCAAATGATGTTGTGGTGCAGTGGTAGAGGGGCAGAGGTGGAAGGGAAGGAACCGCTAGTGATCCAAAATGGATCTTGGAACTCTTTGCAAATTATTTCAGAGATTCAATTGCAATCTTTTTTATGACTCAAGAACATGGGCAATCTAATCTCTACATGGGAGAGTTGGCTTCTCAACCCACTGGGAAACTCTAGTTAATAAGGTTCAAATGGTTGGCTCTGTTTAGTTTCGTTGAGTATGGCTATAAGGCGTTGCAGTTGAATGGTAGTAAATGAGTTTTTTTCTTTCTTTTCCTGTAGCTTCAGCTTTAGTCTCAAAAGCTTTTGCTATTTGTACTTGTTAAACTTTTTTTAATATAATTCTCTTTGTCGTCCAAAAAAAAGGGGGTGATGGTGTACCAACATGTTAAGATTATAGGGTGTTACTGATGGAAGAGGAAATGGTTAAATTGTAGATAATATAAAATTTAAGGATTAATCTGTCATGTTTAGAAACTTTAAGGTGAAAATAAAATATTAATCCAAAATATTTAACGGAATCCGTCAAATTATTTAACAGCAGTGTAAAATTTATCTTGTTTCCTAAATATCGGTGACAATTTGAAACACCCATAAATTTTAGTGACAAAAATTTTCAAATTCCAAAATATTAGTGACAAAATAATCAATTTTTTCCAATATTGTGAGGAATAGTTTCATAGGTACAAAAGTAAATATCTATTCCGTCTAAAAAAAATAATTTTGTGGATAATTCGATTACAAACTTGAATAGATTTGTGGTTTGTTCATAGATTAATAGTTGAGTTTTATTAAGTTTTTATGTGTATTTTACTTATCTTTATTTTAGTTTTTATGAATTGAAGGCAGGCAGCGCAGGAAGCAAGCAAGTTGGAATTTTGATGCTAATAAAGATCGGGCAGATGCCCGCAAAGTTGCCCGAAGCAACATGGCCGTTTCCGTTCGCCCTAAACTAGGTCACAAAGTAAGTATATAAATGGGCATAACATCTTAAACCCTAGCAAGCAACTCTCTTTCTTTCTGTCGGCCGTCTGCGTTTCTGAAGTTAAACCTTCTTCTCTTCTCTTTGCCTTCTTTTTCACTTTAGGTTTCATATATACTTTCATAAAATCTATTGCCAAAGGGAGGGCTTCATCATTAATCATTTACATGTTTCATTATCATATACATAGTTTTTTGTTTTTGTTAAGAAAAGTTGTGGGATGCTTGTTTTTGGTTATGAAAATTAAGTAGGCGGGGGGCAGTGATGTTGTTTCTTTCTTTCTTTGTTAGAGGTAGGTAGCTTCTTCTTCTTCTTCTTCTTCTTCTTCTTCATTGATCATATATATATATATATATATATATATATATATATATATCATGATATGATGATGAGGTAGGTGCAAAATACTTCCATCCGCGTGTGACATGTACAGTGAGCAATGCGGCCATCTTTTGCACAAATTCACTGATTAAATCAACTGCTTTTGATCTTAGTCTCAGTGGCTGGCTGGCACTGCCTCATATATGCCTCGCCTCTTATTATTACGATCCAAAAGCAAACATTTCATTTCAGATTTTGTTCAAAGCGTTGAAGGGGATGGTGCATCAAACTTTTCCTAAGGGTCAATTTGATCCTCTTCCCCGGAAAAACAATTTTTTTTGTTTGGACTAGGAATCACATTTTCTTTATTTGATGCAGATAAAAGATCTTCTATATTATACTATTTAATTCTTGACGGTGAATTGATTTGATCGTTTAGATATTGTTATTGATGATATTGATCTAATTCAATGTCATTAAAATATAAAGCATTGCATTGAATTGAATTGCATTGCATCCCTTCGATGAAAGCTGTTTGGATTTCTCCTCTCAATCTCGCCAAGACCCCCTTTAATCTTTATGCAAGTAACTTTGGCACTATTTTGTAGAAACAACCGATGAGGCTAATAGGGCGAAAGTCCGATATTAAAAGGGATCTTTTACCTTGGGCACAAGAGTGATAAAGGAATAGTTAAAACCTGGCACGAATCTACCCGTGTTTTCAAATTTCTGAACCGCTCCCACCACAGTAGCTTTGATCGTCTCCCAGTTTGCCTTGCTGAAGTTAAAG
>JBBYHH010172535.1:0-22836 GCA_038382905.1 Daphne laureola | reverse complement strand
GACGGGAAAAAATTCCCAAAAAATAAAGACCAGAGTGGAATGCTTTTGAGGCATAGAGAAAAACTCTAAATGTGGGTACCATAGTGGCAGAGGGCGTTCCCATAATCGTTCGTAAGTTTACTTTGTTGCACCTGTGAATGCATGAGAATGTCGTAGAACAGCGTCCGCCGAAGCGGAGCAAGACGCCCCCCTACCATCCAGGTGTGGAAAGAACTCGTCCACCACTATAGACTCCACTCATGATAAGTCTCCAAATCCAAGGTAAACCATAATAGAATAAAATAAACAACTAAGAAGAGAAGCATAAAACTAAACCAAAAGATTAAAGGGGTCCAAACAATAATAAAATGAGCAAACCAAAAGAACCACAGTCTTCGGTTGCTCTGATCCTTGTGTATCATGGCCCTTGGTGGGGCGGGTACTCCCCCAACCCCACTGGACTATTGCCCACAGTCCTTACGGGACCGAGCAGGACGAAAACGCTAATCACCCCAAGGTGGAGCCTGATCAGGAGGGCGCCTAGTTCGACTCGAGGCTAGAGTAGAACGGGCAAGCGTGTCCCGGACAGTGAACGA
Organism: Daphne laureola; assembly: GCA_038382905.1. Taxonomy (NCBI): domain Eukaryota; kingdom Viridiplantae; phylum Streptophyta; class Magnoliopsida; order Malvales; family Thymelaeaceae; genus Daphne; species Daphne laureola. The sequence continues at coordinate 22,261 of JBBYHH010172535.1, read as the reverse complement.
GGCCGGTGTCTTCCATACTATGCGCATGGCTGTGTACAGTAGAACTGGTCAGAAGGAGCGGGCCGACCAGACCTTGGCGGCGATAGCTGGGTCGGCCGGCAGGGCGACATCGGCAGGAGTTAAGGTGATGGCTGCCTCTTCCTCCACTAAGAGGAGATCTGGGCTCGCCAAGTCCGGGTTCAAGTCCTCCATCGGTGAGGTTTATGGTGTGACAAAGACGACGGTGAGGCGGCACAGGCGGGGCAACTGTTGCACTGGAGGCGAGGCAATTCGTGACGGCTATGCGACGGAGGGAGCGGTTGTGCAACGTGTATGAGACCCTAGGGCCAGAACTTCGGCGCAGGGCAGAGAACGATTGGAGCCATACGAGCAGAGGCGACGACAAGGCAAAGCAGAAGCGGCTGCTTCGACAGAGGTGAGGTCGGGCGCGGCGGCTATGTGACCCTGGAGCTACTGTGCGGCTAGGGTTTTTCTTAGATTTGAGCATGCCATCTCAGGGTGATTCTAGTAGTCTTATTATTTTGTTCTTATTGTATTCTTTTTCTTTTTTTTTTAAGGGAATGACTTTCATTCTAAATCAGGCGGTAATTGCCGAGGATAACCAGAGTGGGGGAACAAGTCTCCAATTGTGCCAACTACTATGCTCTAGTCCATGACGAGCATTCAGATGTGCAGCATTATTTAGTTGTCGCCTAATAAAAGATAAAGAATACATATGAAATAAAGATAAGAGATATCTGATATCATCAATAACCACCCCGAAGTAATAGAGACTAGGGTAGCGTGAACTCTGTAGCTCTTTGACCAAAAGCTGTGAGTCAGATTCAAAAAGAACATCCTGTCAGCCATTTCTTCGAGCTTCTCTAATACCCCATAGCAAAGTAAGGGATTCTAGGTAAAGGACATCAGATCTTGAGTAAGCAAAACTAAAGGACCATGCATATAGAATCAAGCCATCTGGTCCCTGCGCAATTATACCAACTGAAGCCTGTCGTGAAATCTTATTGAGAGCTGCATCAACATTAACTTTAATACATCCAGGCGGAGGAGGGAGGCATAACGATCGCGCAGGAGGCCGCTGGTTCTGGACCTCATCCATATTCTCATGAACTTTCTTCCACCCTATCACCCAGGCTATAATCCTAGCAGCTAAGCTAGAAGGTAGCTCACATTTGAGATTGTGTACCACATCATTCATGTTTGACCATAAGAATCACATTGCCACAGCTAGTAAAATGGTGCGCGAATTATCTATAAGAGCCTCCTTATGATGTCATTCATACCAACATGTATCCGATGGAGGGGGATTAACACCCAGATGCTTCCATACTAATCGTGCAAATGGGCAGTCCCAGATGAAGTGTCGAACAGATTCATGATGCATTTGACAGACTTTACATATAGGATCAACATTCATATATACCTCTTACAACTAAGCCATCATGGGCAGCTAATATATTGGCACACACCCTCCAGAGAAAAGTATGAACTCGTGGAGGTAGTTTAAGCTTCCAAAACCACTTCCAGAAAGGGGATGTTATTAAAGGATTTGTATGAAATTGCAAAGCATAAGTAAGAGAGTATGCAGAACGTACCGAGAATTGACCATTTTCCTCCATTCCCCAAGTAAAGCGATCCACTAGATTTCTCAAACTAAGAGGCATAGTCCGGATTACCTTTACATTTGACGGATGAAATAAAGTCTCAATCTCATTCATTTTCCAGGAATAGGTATCCTGATCTATAATATCAGAAACCTGAAGGTGCTGGTAGCGCTATGGGGTGCGAGTTACCAAAGATATATGTAGCCAGCGATCTGACCATATTGAGATAGATGAGCCATTCCCAATTTGTCAATGTCCCCCTTGAGCCAGAATTTCCCTGCCAGCTAACAAAGCTTTCCAGATAGGTGAACCAAAGCCCTTCAGAGGATCCACATGCATAAAGGAATCATTTTGGAAATATTTACCCCGAAATACTCGTGCTACAAATGAGTCTAGATGTTCTTATTGTATTCTATTAAAACATTTGAAGTTATTTTATGATAGTACTACGATTTCATAGTATCCAAATGTTATCTTAGAGATTAAGTTGGATATCGTGAACCATATATTTTTCGTCATTTTGTATTCATACATTTCTTTATTATTCCATATACTATTGTTCTTTAATATATTTTATACTCATTTTTATGAACAATAAATAACATATTGTACACATCGAACATAATGTTATATAATTATGTTTTATTTGGTTATCCGATTATGTTTATCGTATGCTTTAGTTTTAATGTAAAATATTATTATCGACAATTTACATTTATTTAATTGTGGAATACCTTTAATTAAAATCCGTGATGTCGACGAGTATTTAATCTAGTTCTTATACTAAAAAGGAAAATAAATTGTGACAAAAAATTGACATTGAAGTAATACAAAATAAATAAATTAGTCTCTGGGTTGGACTTGGAACCATCCATAGCCGCAACCTAACGAATCACCGCTTCTTGCTCATTGGCCCAATTCTATTTGGGCTGAAACTCGGGACCCCAACTCACAAACATTGCTGGTTGTGTGCAAGTTGCAACTAGTAAAGCTTCAAATTCACTCACTTTAATATTCGTTTCTCCTGAAACTTTAGCTTGTTGTTTAAGAAAATCGGTTTCAATTGATTATAGTGTTTTAGGTAATCTTGTAATGATTGGGATTAAAAAATTATAACTAAATACAAAATATCATATTTATGAATAATTTTTCAAAATGTAATGATTATTTAAAAAATTATTATCAAACATACCGACTTTATTGTCTTTATAAGATAGATGGAGCATGATTAATCAAATGCAATTGGTGGACTGTGCCCTAATAGACGTATTCAATCTTCCAAGTTCCAATCGAAAGGATAAATCTAAAAAAGGTAGTTCAGTTTCCAACTTTTAAGAGTGATCTTCCTTTTGTTATCGGCTTTTAATTTATTTAACTGAAAAATGTCGAGACTACTATTGTGGTCGAATTTTTCATTCTAACGAATATTTTTTCTCGAACCTTTAAAACTTAGTTTGCGTATTCAAATATCTATAAAAGAAAATTTAATATAAAATTCTCAAAAGTTGACGGCGATGGGCTTTATAAAATAGTCCATTCAATTCCAATGAATTGAAGTTTAGTATCTCAGTTTTTTTTTTTATCCGGACAATCAAATATGTTCTAAAATTTTAGTATCAAAGTGTAAAAAATTAAAGTAAAAATCTATCATCATCCCATTTCTCATTTTTTATCATTTAGAAAGTGATGTATGAATTTATTTAATTTTTATGAGATTAAAATGGTGGGTGAGATGAATCTCATCTCATCACTTGAACATACTAAACAAAAGATGCTTGTAGAGAATGGAGTGAAAATCCCTTCAACCACCAAGTATGCCCTAAGATTGTTAGTGTTATTTTAGGAGTAGATTTTTGTATTTAACTATAATTAATCTTAACCATTAAAAAATATCCAACCTGTTATAATTACAATAACTTTTTCAAGTTGTATTTATGTTTTGAAAAAATTATCTATAAATAGTTTTTAATATTTAATTGTAACTGTTTGATCTTAATCATTAAAAATTATCTAAAACACTACAATTATTTGAAACAAACGGATACTTCCAAAGTGGAGAGCAACAACTATTTTCAAACGTGGAAGCAAACGGTAGAATATGTTATGATGTGGGCTTTAGTGGACCCAAAGTAGCAGAAGGCCCAAGCCCATAGAAAGGCATCCTTCCTGGCCTTACCACCTTGCTGCCAAATTTCGGAACAGGCGTACTACAAATTTACAAAATTTTGACAGAACCCCGGAAAACACACATACACGACCAATCTTTCCAAGTTCGAACTCGCCATTTTAGATTTTGACTCACTGGGATTAGTCCCACGTACCAAGCCCCTCTCTTTTTCGCAACACTTCGAACCCCATTTCTCGCTTTGCTATATTTGAAATTCTACCCTCTCTGCAAATCCAGTTTTTCTCTTCATTTTCACAGACAAAAAGCCCCGCATAAGGAGGTATAATAGCCGCAATCACGAAGCTTATTGTTGTCTCTTCACGAGGCGATCAGGAGCCTACTGCCCTGTTTCTCTCACAGGAGAGAGATCTGTGGCTTAACAAGTTAGTTTCTGTCGCCCAATTGTTGTAATGGGTCGTCTTTTCTTAGCTTTGATTTATCCGAAGATCACTCATTTATCCGGGAGGATAATACTAATTCTCTCTGTTGGCTGCCGGTTTGCCTCCTTTTTATGTGTTTTCAGATGAAGCGAATACGAGACGATGTGTATGCTGGTTCTCAATTTAAACGCCCCTTCGGTTCTTCTCGCGGTGAATCGTGAGTATTGTATCTACAAGTAGTTCGATTCCTGGACTTTCTTTGCTTGTTTGTGGTTTACGTAAGTTTCTTACTTATTGGGTTTGGTTGGTGATGATTGTACTCTAGGTGCTTCTGCTGTTCAATGTTTTCGGTTCCTCAGTTTTGATCGCGGAATTTGTTGAATTCATGCGCTTTTTTATAATTTTTCTGTAACTTGCATCCAGGTTCGATTTCGATTTGTGGATTAGGCGACTTGAGGATTTCTCGATTTTCCGTTTCTTCTTTCCGATTTCTAAACACATTCCTGGATCCCCTTTGTTTTCTTTTTTCGTGATATCAATCTTATTTGAATTTGGGTGTTGGACTTTATTTTTTCTTTTCTGGACGGACATGTCACTCTAATTCTTTTAGAAAAAAACTAGAATTCTCTAACTACTAAACTCGACGTAGAGACGTAGAGATAGGTTAAGCTAAATCTCATGGAGTTCAGAGGCAGAAGTCTTGTTAATGTCAGTACTCATTGAAGTTAAGTAAGGGGTGGTAGTGAAATTGTGCTTAAAGTCTGTTTTCTACATCTTTTACACCTGCCTATGTGATATTGATGCTGACTTATTCTTCATCTTCATTTACAAAGCTACGGGCAATCCCAAATGCCCAGTGGTGCTGTGGGCGGGTACAGCGAAGGAGGCACTGCTGGGGCTGGGGGAGCTGCTGGAGGAGGAGGAGGAGGAGGAAATGGAGGTGGGGTTGGTGGAGGAGGTTCGTCGCAGAAGTTAACGACCAATGACGCATTGACCTATTTAAAAGAAGTGAAGGAGATGTTTCAGGACCAAAAAGATAAATATGACACATTTCTTGAAGTTATGAAAGACTTTAAAGCTCAAAGGTACAAGCTTGTAACAATCCTTTCTTTTTTCAGTTGTAGTTTCGTAAAGGGTCATTCTTTACAACTGTGTTGTTTTGATTTTCGCAGAACTGATACTGTGGGTGTCATTGCCCGAGTCAAGGAATTGTTTAAAGGGCATAACAATTTAATAATCGGATTTAATACATTCTTGCCCAAAGGATACGAGATAACCCTAGATGAGGATGAGGCCCCACCTAAGAAAGTTGAATTTGAAGAAGCAATCAGTTTTGTAAACAAGATAAAGGTAAATTCATTTATTTGACATGATCACCCACACGTGCATTAATGAATGAGATTCATGCTGTAACTCAAAGAGCTTGTTCTGCAGAAACGTTTTCAAAATGATGAGCATGTATATAAATCATTCCTGGATATCTTAAATATGTACCGGAAAGAGCACAAGGACATACAAGAGGTCTACAGTGAGGTGATAATTTATTGTTTTTCGGTTGTGCAATTTTCCATTGAAACATCATTAGCTGCTTCTCTAGCCTCTCTATGACTTCATTGTTTCAAGTAATTATTTTTGTTAATCTCTTTGTAGGTTGCTGCGCTTTTTGAAGAGCACCCAGATCTACTGGAGGAGTTCAAAAGATTTTTGCCAGATGCTTCAGCAGCTCCCTTGACTAATCAGGTTCTGCATGGCCGAAATTCAAGTCATCGCTATAATGAATTAAGTTCTGCTACACCTTCACTGCGGCAAATGCACGTGGACAAGGTAGCTAAACGTATCTGTTGGTTTTAGGTGTTCCACTTGTTTTTTTGGTTGCTTATCTAACTCTGAACTGATGTTTATTCAATTGTAGCAACGCTGGAAGGAAAGAATTGTGACTTCTCATACTGATCGGGATTTGAGTGTTGATCGTCCTGAACTTGATGAAGAAAAGGGTACAATCAAGTTGCAAAAGGAGCAGAGGAGACGCTTTGAAAAGGATAACCGGGATAGAAGAATTCGTGATCAGGATGAAAGAGAAACAGAGCATGAAAATACTAGGGATTTTAGTATGCGTTTCCCTGATAAAAGAAGACCCCCTAGGAAGGTTGAGGGTTATGGTGTCGAAGACAAAGATAACTTAAAGAGTGAGTCTATCAAACTTTCTAGCTCAGTACAAAAAGGAGTTAAATGTATGCTCTATGCCTTTTTTCTGAATGTGCTGCAGTTGTTTAATGAAGGGCTTTCTTTTCCCCACTCTCGGTAGTCTGATGTAGTTCTATTTCCAAGCAAAATAAAAATCCATTTAGTAGCTCTTAATGCTCCATCGATATAGTACTTCGTTTGCATGTGAATGTGCACTTAAGGACATGTTTTGTCTCACAAGTGTTCCTTATCCTAATCAACTTACTAATGTTAAGTTCTCAAAATTTCAGGCATGTACAACCAAGGGTTCATTTTCTGTGAGAAAGTCAAAGAAAGGCTGTGCAGCTCCGATGACTACCAGGCATTTTTGAAGTGTTTGCATATTTACAGTAATGGAATTATTAAGAGAAACGATTTGCAAAATTTGGTATGTGCTACCATTTAGTGTTTAGTTGCTGGTGTTCTTGTCGTACCTAATAGTAACTTCTTTGCCACATTGAGGATACTTCTGTCTCGTATATTTATGTCTCTCATAATCTTACTTTGGTTTAGTAAACTTCAATTTGGGACATTTTAGGTCAGGATTTTCCAGTTGACGTCCTTGTGTGGGGAAAACCCAGAATACACTAATTTAATATGTCTGACATTAGTGTGTGTTTATATCTACAAACTTCTGGTCTCGTCTGATCTGAAATTAGTCTGACTAGAGATGTGATAGGTTTCTAAGTTTTGGCCTTATTACTAAACCATTTTGTATGTTGTAATACTGTTCGCATCACTTAAATAAATACTGACTGAGAGTCGGATGCATGTATTTGACTTGGTTGACATGCTCTGATTGCTTCAGGTGACTGATTTACTTGGAAAGCATCCAGATCTTATGGATGAGTTCAATAAATTTGTCGAGCGATGCGAAAACATTGGTAGTTGTTTAACAGCATCTAATTCCTTTTTTTCCCCCTTAAAAAATCCATTTAACGGGCTGTTTCTTGCAGATGGCTACCTCGCTGGTGTAATGAGTAAAAGTATGTGATTTAACTTTTCCTTCTGTGCACATTTACATTTGTCAGAAATGGTTGTGATGTGATTGCCACATTCCTTAGTTATACCCTTGACTATAACACCTTCATCTATTATTGCAGAATCGATCACTGATGGTCATGTCTCTAGATCACAGAAGTTAGAGGAAAAAGATAGAGAGAAGAAGCGGGAAATGGCAAAAGGCATACAGGAGCTTGACCTGACTAGTTGCCAGCGTTGTACCCCAAGCTATAGGCTTTTGCCGGATGATGTGTGACACTCATGGCTGATATTATTAGTTCTTTACCTGTTTGATTTGATTGTTTTCTTCTGATCGATCTACATGATTGGCCTGTCGCAGTATCCAATACCATCAGCAAGCCAGAGATCAGAGCTTGGTGCTCAAGTTTTGAATGACCACTGGGTTTCTGTAACTTCAGGAAGTGAGGATTATTCTTTTAAACATATGCGAAGAAATCAGTATGAAGAAAGCTTGTTCAGATGTGAAGATGATCGGTAAAGTTTTCTACGCAAACCCCTTAACATCAATATTCATTTCATTTTTTTATCCTTTCTTGTTATGTTTCTCTTCACATTTCTTTCTCTTCTGTTCCATTTGATGTCAACTTTTAGCTCTGGATTAGTTGTGTTTACATGAGAACATAAAAGTTTGTTTAGGAGCAAGTTGAAATTTTGTGAATTTATTTTTCTCATTGTCTTTAGAGGATATAAATGATATCTTGATTTGGATACTTTCCTTTTTTTGACAGCATTGTGGTTTCTTTGTTGGTTCAGATTTGAGCTGGACATGTTGTTGGAGTCTGTGAGCTCGACTGCCAAGCGAGTGGAGGAGTTGTTGAACAGCATAAATGAAAATAAAATCAATTTTGATTCCACAATACGTGTTGAGGATCATTTCACTGGTTTGTATTTGTTTATTTTTCTAATCTTGTAATTGTGAAGTCTGTAAAAATAGGGACAAGAAATTCCTCAATTCCACAAGTGCTGTGATTCGAATCTATTTTGTTCATTATTGAATTTATATTCATGGCATTTCAGTTCTTATACAATATTTTGAATTACTCCATCTCATTGCAGCTCTAAATTTAAGGTGCATTGAGCGCTTGTATGGGGACCATGGTCTTGATGTGATGGAGATACTGCGCAGAAATCCTAATCTTTCCTTGCCTGTCATTTTGACAAGATTGAAGCAGAAACAAGATGAGTGGACAAGATGTCGAGCAGATTTCAACAAGGTTTGGGCTGATATTTATGCCAAGAACCATTACAAGTCACTCGATCATCGCAGTTTCTACTTCAAGCAACAGGATTCAAAGAACTTGAGTGCTAAATGTGAGTTGAGCTTTCAGATCTTACACAGCATGTTCTGGCTACATGATCTTAAAAAGATTTTTGTAAATTTTGATATGTGCATACTTCTGCTAACTTACCATTGCTCTTAGCTCTTGAACCATTTTCAGGTCAGTTGATTCTACACCTTAGCTGACCTTTGCTCATAACTTATTGTTTGATGTCTTGTTAGTGTGTTTTTTCAGAAATTGTCCCATAATATTCCTGGATGAAAGGGTGTTTTAATTTTATGATTTTCCGTGCTTTTCTATTTATTTTTTATACTCTCAAACCAATGTGCAGATTTGGTGTCTGAAATAAAGGAACTGAAAGAAAATAATCAGAAAGAGGAAGATATTCTGCTGGCTATTTCTGCTGGTTACAAACAACCCTTAGCACCACACCTTGAATATCAGTATCCTGATCTTGATCTTCATGAAGATGTGTTTAAACTTGTCCAATATTCTTGTGAAGAGATGTGCTCTACGAAAGAACAATTAAATAAAGTTATGAGGCTTTGGACAAGTTTCTTGGAGCAAATGCTTGGTGTTTCTCCGAGACAGCCTCCATCAGAAGGAACTGACTTAGCTGGGAAGGCAAAGATTAGTTCTTTCAATGGGGCTGCGTCAAGTGTTGGAGAAAGTGACGGAAGTCCTGAAAAAGGTGGAAATGCTGCTGATGAGAACAGTTCACCAGACTTTGCAATTTCTTGCAGAAGTGGCTTGCCAAATGGGGATACTTCAACTAGAGAAGAACCTTCAGGCCGTACCTGTAGGGATGATGTGAAAGTAGAGAAAGAGCAGAAAACTACTGACATGTCTGATAAAAGACCCAGACTGAGTGTACATGGATCCAGTGAACGAATAAGCAATTCCATTGCATCCCTTGCTAATGCAGCAGAAATTAGTCATGGACAAAACACCACAGAAGGTATATCAGGTTTGTGCAGTAATCAGTTGGATGACTCTAGGCATTTAGCGCTTATCTTTCTATTGGCATTTAGATTTTTTATGTTGTATATTTTTCAAGATTTTCTATAATGCAAGGTTTTTCTTATTTCTATTCAATTTCAAGGGTGCGGCCTAATTCCATCTAGGCCTGTTGATGCCACTGGTGGGGAAAGACAACCACAAGCTAATGTGGATGCAGTTACTTCGTCAGAGGTATGACTCTCACTAGGTTTTACACTGGTGTGTCCAAATCTGGTTATTTCTGATTTATTTAGTTGTCACAAACGTGCAACATTCTGAATTCTTTTTCTATTTTTTGGCCTTTTCAGAATTCCCTCTCTCAATGTGATCATATATATATATATACACACACACATGTACTTATCTAAGGGCAATGTGTTTCTTTCAGGGCATCATTGCTGCCAAGCCAAGTTCACTTGCGAATGGAGCCTTTAGCAGACATATGGAAGAATCTGCTGGGCCCTCCAGAATCGAAAAGGAAGAAGGTGAGTTATCACCTAATGGTGACTATGAGGAAGATAATTTTCTTGTTTCTGAAGACAGTGGCTTGAAGCCTACACCGAAGAGAGCACATGGGGCTGAAGGCTTACAATATGTGTCTGGAAATGGGGAGGAGTTAAGATCAGAAGATGCTGGTGGTGAAAATGATGCTGATGCTGATGATGAGGATAGTGAAAATGCTTCTGTGGCTGGTGATGATGTGTCTGGCAGTGAGACTGCTGGGGATGAATGCTCCCGCGAGGAGCATGAAGAGGATGATCTAGACAGGGACGAAGTTGACGGTAAGGTTGAAAGTGAGGGAGAGGCTGATGGAATGGCTGACCCTCATTTTGCGGGAGATAGCGTCCCATTGGCTGAGCGCTTTCTAGTTTCAGTCAAGCCTCTTACAAAACATGTCACTGAAGGCATGTTACATGAAGAAAGGCATGATTCTCGTGTGTTTTACGGCAGTGATGATTTCTATGTACTTTTTAGGCTTCACCAAGTAAGATTTAGAAACACTTTTCTGCATATAACGACTCTTTTTGGACGATTCTTTGCTGTTGCTTTTTTTGTTCCCTTTTTCCCTTTTCCTTACACATGTATGCATGTCTCTGTATATGTTAGATTCTATATGAGAGAATATTGTCAGCAAAAACTAACTCCACTGGTAACGAAATGAAATGGAGGCTTTCGAAAGATGTCAATACTTCAGATCCTTATGGCAGGTAATATGCCGTTTACCTATAGTTCTAATTATCTGACAAGTGTATATAGCTGCTGATATGATTGCTGGCTGCCATAGGTTTATAAGTGCACTCTACAGTTTGCTTGATGGGTCTGTTGACAATGCAAAGTTTGAGGATGAATGCCGAGCTATAATTGGGAACCAGTCGTATGTCTTGTTTACATTAGACAAGTTAATATATAAGTTGGTAAAGCAGGTTCGTTTCATTTCAGAGTATCCCATGTCTTAACCTCTTGGTGTTGCAAAGCTCCTGAAACAAGTTTTTGTTCTTGCAGCTTCAAACTGTTGCAGCAGATGATATGGATATCAAACTTCTTCAGCTGTATGATTATGAGAAATCACGAACACGTGGGAGGACATTTGATTCAGTGTATTATGAGAATGCAAGAGTCCTTCTACACGAGGAGAATATTTACCGATTGGAATGTGTAAGTTCTGACTGAATCCCGAAAATGGTTTTCTTTTAATGTTTGTCCTTGGAACTAAAGGTCTGATTTCTTTTCACCTTTTTTGTAGTCATCTTCCCCTACTCAGTTGTCCATTCAGCTGATGGAAAATGTCATTGAGAAGCCTGAGGCTTTTGCTGTCTCGATGGATCCTAATTTTTCAGCTTATCTGCACAATGATTTTCTTTCAATTGTCCCTGGCAAAAAAGAGCCACATGGAATTGCACTGAAGAGGTAATAATTTATTTTTTTCCTCTTCAGAGAATTTGATTTTATCTGTACTAATATTTATTTATCAGCTGAAAAATGATTACCTCCCTTCATGGTTGGGAAACCCTTTTGTGATGAGAAACATCTTTTTTTTTCATGCTAGGCATGACCTAGGGGAAGGAATGAACCTAATGATAACTTACACCTACAGGAAGCCTTATTTGGAATGATAGTGGCTATATTCTAGTATCTGTTCTTTTGTTTTCCAAGCTGCGATGTTACCGTCTTAAAAGTTATCATGTAGCTGTGCCCAACCAACTCCCTTTTCTACCCCTACCTTTTGGTCTTAAGAATGCTGGTTTTCCTTTGTTATCTGAAATGCACACTTGATAGCTGTATGCTTGTAGGATATTATATCTCAAATACGATGAATTTCAATGCGAAGTGGGTAAATGATTTACCATCATCGATTCCTTTGTTCAGTTTCTTGCCACTTTGCATAGCCAAGTGGAGCAATTTTGTTGCTGTGGTAGAGAGAGGGGAGTTCATTAAACTATTCATCCATGATGCATGACTTGTCTCGTTTACGATGCAGAAACACGCGCAAGTATTCTAATCTAGATGAGTATGCTGCCTATGGCATGGCGATGGAAGGCGTTGAGTTGGTCAACGGGTTGGAGTGCAAGATAGCTTGCAGCTCATATAAGGTATTCAGTCTGTTTGCCTAGACCCGCACTTTATAGCATTTAATACTGCATTTGGTTATCAATTTGGATGGTGTTAGCTAATAGCAGTATCACAGCAGATATCTTACGTACTGGATACGGAGGACTATTTCTTCCGTAGGAAACGAAGACGAGATATGTTACAGAGTAGCAGAGCTTCGCATGTAAACCAGGGGAGAGTGCAGCGGTTCCTCAGATTTTTATCAGCTTCACAGTGATAATCCACTATTCTATCCCCATGAGCATGTACACTTGCTAAACCGCGCCACGTTATTGGAAGAAACAACGAAGAGCTTCTATGTTACAGACGAGAGAGCGGTGACCACCATGCTGCTCTTTGTTCTGCTGCTAGAAATGAGTTGCTGTGGTGCAACTGAAGACTTTGTGTGGCAACTGAAGATTTTTTTCTGTGGCAGCTATGAATGGAAGGAAGATTTGATCACCAGAACAGTGGTGAGGAGAGGAGAGGAGAGAGTTGTTGGGTAAGAAAGTGTAGCATACTTTGTAGGTTATGTTATGTAAGCTGGCAGCAGAGCTGTTGATGTGTATATAGGGCATGATTGAAATTAATTATAACCTCTGTTTTTGTAAAAGAAAATACTCACTTTTTGTTTCTATTGAAATTTATCCTTCTTTTTGAGCAACTGCTCACTCTCTGACTTGAAATTGTCACCAGTTGTTGGTCTCATCCATTTTTAAGGATTCTAAAACCTTGCTTCCAACTCTAGAGGTTATAGCATAGTGAAATAAAGTAAGGATTTTTCTTATTTTAAATATTGATTAACAATTTTCACTATACATTCATCAACTTAATTTTTCTTATTTTAAATATTGATTAACAATTTTCACTATACATTCATCAACTTATTCCATAACTAGATATGACACTTTTAGAATCCATTAAAAAAATGCTGTACTATATATATCACAAAAAGTCCATATATTTACTCATTCTATCCAATTAAGATTGTAAACTTTACCATTTTAGATTGTCACACATTAATTGTTAACTTTTCTTATATGGAGGTTTGTTGATTACCAAGTTTACTATCTCATCTCATCTTAAAGTTTTGGATACACAAGTCTCTCTCTCTCTTCCCAACCTCATTAGGCACGCAATATCTTTTCTTTTCTTTCCTTTCAAGTGAGTAAGATTGTTAAAACACATAATTCCAACTATTCACCTTAGCTTCAGTATCCAGTCAAATTTTATAATTTTTGTGGGATAGAGTGGTATTATATTTGAAAAGTTGCATCAAAGTCCTCAAAATTTCATTTATTTACAATTTGGTCCCAATTTTTTTTAAAAATAACAAAATAATCTATAAAGTTGTACATTTAATCCCCGGACTTTTAAAAATTTGTAAAGAGAGAAAGAGTGATTTTGTCACTAAAGTTTTCAAAATCTATCATTTTTCCATCAACTTTTTTTCTGGGGTACAAATGGCATCAATATTTTGTTAAAGAAGTAAGTTTGAAACTAATCGTCTAGTCATGAAGCAATCAATGACTGTTGGAGGTGGAGGCAGTCATAATCGTTGCGCTAGAGATAGGGGAACGTATCGGTGGCTAGGGTACGACGGATTACAGTCTGTCAGCTGAATTAACGGCTGTAAGATCGTGTTTTTTGATATGGATATGTTGCGATTGTTGGTGTTCCAACTTTGTTGAGTGGAAAAAAGACTTATGTTGATCTGGTGGAGGTCCGAAAAATATTGGGGGATAATTTTTCCTTCCATGTTAACTGTTCCGTCATGCCATTTTGCATCGCAGACTCGGTAGTGACAAATTTACCCGTAAAATGAAACGTTGATGACTCCTAAAACAAAACGTTATGGTATTTTTACCCCGAAAAAAAAGTTAGTGGCAAACTGGGAATTTTTTAAAAGATTGGTAATAAAATTGTCCTTTCTCCCAATTGTAAAATAGTCAATGAAATATTACATTTTAGCCCTTGAAAGTATTAAATTTTACAAACGATTGTAATGCAATTTGTGAACGAAACGTTCGCTTAAGGTTGTGAAACGGTACAAACAGGCGAGGGTGAGGGATTTTCACAGGAAACAGTAGAATACAAGCTTCTGGAACTAACTAACTAACTGACGGCGTTAACGGTGGTAGCAAATAAGGGATACGTGGCAAAAACAGGTGGAAGGTGGGATTGAGTGGTGGAGTGAATCGGTGGAGAGGATCCGGACTCGGAGAGGGGACAGTGCCAAACGATCAAGGATTTTTGGAGCCCAAAACCAACCAAAGGCTCTAACTTTCTTCCTCTTCTCTTAACACACAATCCCTCGCTCCCTCCCTATCCTCGCCGCCGTCCGATTCCCACCGCCGCCCTTCAATCTCACCCCCTTCTTCTAATTACGACCCCCCATTCACCATGGTTTCCGACGGCGTTCCCAATGTTTCTCTGCCTTCTTTCTCCAAGAAAAACAGGGTAATTTTGTTTACGACCTTGTTAATCTCTCTCTGGTTCTTCCATGACCAATTAGGGTTAAAAGGAGCAACTTTTTCTTTCTTTTTTCTTGTGTAGTTAGCATATTGGTATCACTTTTTTTGATAGCTTTTTGGTTAAAATTGTTTTTTTTTTTTTTTTTTTGCCTCTTTTTAGGTGAAAGAAACGTACTTTACTTCTCCTCCTTCCTCATCTTCATCAGCATTTTCTTCTTCTTCTTCTTCGTTCTATATTTGCTTTTCTGACGAGGGTGGTTTATCTCCTGCAGACAAATAGATTGACGAAATTGAAGCAGTGCAAGCTCGATGCACGGCGTGAACAATGGCTGTCTCAGTCTCAGCAGGGTAATTTTATTGCAGATGTGTTAGGGCTTTTCTTCTTCTTCCATGTTTTTATATGATATTGAGTCAGATGGGGCGAATTCCTTTTTGAAATTTCATTCTGTTTGCTATAACCCACTGATGACCAGATTCAGTTTTCTGGTTAGAAACACTGATAATAGAAGGGGAGTGTAGTGAGATAGATATGATCATTGTGCAAGGTGAGTTGGTATGAGTTATGAACAATGGAGGACTAGAGGTTGAAAGGCGATAAACATCAGGGAAATCATTGAGATGAATATTGTTTTTTTCCTGGAAGCAGGTTTTGAAGTTTGTTGATCTAATTTACTCCAAGGATTAGGCAAATACATAAGACTGCAACAGAACACCTCATCTTAGAATTTTGTTTGTGATCCCACTATAATTGTCTCTCACTATATCAATGAAAACAATATATTCATCATCGTCATCGTCAAACAACACCTTAATCTCAACTATGTAGTGGTCGGTGTAGAGGCTGCCGCTGGCATGAAATTTACCGTGGCAATTAATTATTAAAAAGTAGTTGACACTATAAATTCATGCAAAAGCATAGTTGCAAGGTTTTACGTTGGATGCCCTTCTTGTTGTAACCTTCTTACGAAGGAATAATGAGATGAATTTTCAAACTGTGTCATCATAGGTTTTCCCGCTTGCATGGAAAATATCATGAGATGGCGATGAGTTGAGATAATTGCTATTGTCATTATGTCCCATTACAAGATTGATACTGTAAAATCAACATGTACAATATGGAACATGACTCTAATCAAAATCATATATTCATCCATGAAAAAGAGTACTACCTAAAAGATAAATTTCGAGAACTTTTACTAGAAGCATAAAACTTATAGTAGTGTATTGTTTCCTGCTATATGTTGCCTTTGGAAGTCTCTAATTGGTGCTTGATACAATACAATGTCATCTCCAGAAACACTGCATAGTCAAAGGGTAGATAAGAATAATTTAATGTAGCAAATGATAGCAAACTTTTCTCGCTGATTATACAAAAGATATGCTTTTGGCCCGAATTGCCCGGTAAGTTGAATATATGGTATGACAGGGTTCTTATGTTATTTTTGTTTGAAATCTGAAATGTAGAATTTTCATGGAAACAACTAGGATTGGTCTTCTGCTGGTATCGTCATTTTAGAAGATGATACAGGCTTGTCCTGACTTGCTTTCATGTTGTTACTCTATTTTTAACCCATTCTTTGCTAACTGCAGAGTCCAATTCCGTTCAAGTCAGGAACAAGGGTTGTAAGTTGGAGCCAACTAGAAAAGTTCAGCATTGTGTGTCAACCATGAAAGTACCCGATAAACAAGCCATATCACCTGCATGTTATAGAACAGGGTCAGGCATAGAGGAGGAGCATAAGGACTTAGGGGACCACAATTGCAACTTGGATTCCTTGACACATGACCCGATTTTAAGTGTTTTGGGCCACAAGAGTTCAGGGCTCGATCCTCGGAGTAGCTGCAGCAGCAGTAGTGCTACTGTCGGTCCAAATTCAGGAAATGTGAGCGAGGAAGAAGAAGAAGAAGAAGAAGATTCTTGCTTGGACAACTGGGAGACTTTTGCAGACGCATTGCTGGCTGATTGTAATCTATACAACTCAGACTCACAAACCAACACGAAATATGAAGGCAAGTCTGAAGTAGGTGATGTGCAAGAGTCTTACAGTTATGACAGAGGAAATCCCTCAACATTGGGTCAGGGGAGGCTTTACGGTTCAGGCATGAATCGTCGAGCTTGGAGGCCTGATGATGTTTCCCGTCCTCAGACTTTACCCTGCATAAAAAACCAGCGTAGTCTTTCCCTTGGTTCGGATCAAGGGTCTGACCATGGAACAATGATCACTGCGACCTTCCACTGCCTGATGCCCCAGCCTTCATCCTGCCCTATTTGCTGTGAGGACTTGGACTCGACAGACTCCAGCTTCCTCCCTTGCTCATGTGGTTTCCGGCTTTGCCTTTTCTGTCATAAAAGGATTCTGGAGGATGATGCGCGGTGTCCTGGGTGCCGGAAGAGTTATGACTCCACCAATGGAAATACAGGTTTTAGTGAGAGGGTGTTGCCTTTAGGACCTATGGCTCGTCCATGTAGTATATGAGTAGTAAGTACACTATATCATAAGAGAGTGGACTTGACACCCACCAATCCCTTAATAACCTTACATCCATCTTGTTCCTGAGTAGAAGTTGAGTGACTGAAAATTCTTCGGACTGGATTAAACATGTGAATATTGCCATAAGTGAACATTTGATCTTCTTAGTAATACATTGAGGAAGTTTTGTGATACTACTCGTGTTGTTTTGTGGCCCTTCTGGAAGACACTCTTATTCAGTTAGCACTCATAGCATACCTGCTTTGTTCCACTTACATTACATTAGATGCAAGCAATGTTAATGAAAAATTTGGAAGTTGAACCCCAAAAGGAAAATGATGAATCAATCTTATGATCGTACTGATGTCAATAATGAATGAGATAACTAACATTTGATGGAGGGAGTAAGTGGTTAGGATCAGTTTGCGCTTAGTTGGAGTCTTGGAAATCTGAGAAACTGGTAGATTCATAACTAAAGAAAGCACATATGATATGAACTCTTTTAAGTTTTTTTTAACAACACCTTCGCTAATGGAAACAAGTTGCACCTTTTCAAAGCACACAAGTGCCATGGGTAATGGCTTGGTGGCTTCTATCAACATTAATGACCCAAGAAAACATTGGATCTGATCTTTTTAACTCTTTAAGTGATTGTTTCTTTACAATGAGAAGAGAAAAGAATACACATGCTCCATACACCATACTTCACAACAGCCCCACAACACAACTTAGATGCAGTCTGTTCTCCAGGCCTCTCAAATGATGACCCAACAACATACACCTGCCAAAACACACAAATATTTCTTCTGAGAATCAGTTCAAAATTTAGATGTCTAGGAAAAAGAAGTCATCTGATGACAATAATGGATGAAGCTGATAAGAAAAACTACTAGTACTAAGTATCTATCACAAACAAGAAGAGAAACATGTCTTAGATTTCAATTTTGGCCATTATGAATGTGCAAATTAACTATCAAGCATGTGATATCTAATGCATGTCGGATATCAATGGCAGTCAGCACATGTGGTACTCATCTGCACGTACCAACACAGGAGTATGAGCATGAAAAAACAATCAACACTCATCTACTCGGGAAATAAAATCTGGGAAATGAAAAAAAAACATTGGCGAGTCGATGGTAGTGGCTCACTCTTCAGTAACATACCAGAAAAGTAACCTAGCAAGGTAATCACGGGAAGTTTCAACAGCTCCGCAGCACTCATCAGCGTCATGGGGATTCCCTGTAGTCCCTCTAACTGAATCATCCACGATGGAATGAGAGGAAAACTGGTCACTAAAAGATTTTCGTAATATACTTTGAAGAAGTTGGTGAATCATTTCCTCCACTTGTGAGGATGATGGCAGGGATAATTCAGTCACCTAACAGTGAGACAAAAGCATAGTTAATATTGTATTCTGATCCTAAAGTATAACCCAGTAACTGAATAAAAAACCCCAATTCTGTAGACTATTACCATATCAGCATCCAATGATCTTAAATACTCTAACAAATCATTTCTGGTCCCTCTATCATATTCTATTCGAACAGTTTCCTTCTTCTGTGAACTCAATTCCTGAAACAACATAAAAAAATCAGCTTCCGAGGCAACCATAGCTATAACCATAACTATAGCCATAACTATAAATATAGCTATAACTAATCAGCTTCCCATGCATTTTCATGTATGCATGGCATCTGGGCTGACATGAATAGAACCTACCAAATGGTAACTAAGACAAATGTTAACCAAGAATTTTAGTTCCAGACATTTCGGGTCCGTTTAGTTATGAAAATTTTGGAAAATTTTCATTCCAAATTTTCTTTGTAAATAGTTGGATGTATAACTAGTTATTAAGTACAGAAAACCTTGTTTTTCAAAATTTTAGAAAACCCATGTGTTAAAATAGAAAACCTTATTTTGAAGTTCTCTATTTTGATAGTATTAGAGTTTTCAAAAAATTTAAAACAAGGCTTTCTATCGATTAATAACTAGTTAAACATGCAAATATTTACAAAGGACATTTGAAATGAAAATTTTGGAAAATTTTCGTAACTAAACGGATCCTTGATGTGTATATATCAGATTCTTAATTTTACAGGAGTCCAATCCGCAGCAACCTGAAAGCACACAAGACTGGACATAGACTAAACAAGAAAAGCACTCTTTATCCCTTTTTGATTGATACATTAGACTGGGCATGGAGATTAAAGAGAGAGAGAAGAAAACTCATAAAATTTCCAAATTCCATCAAAAACAAAATTAAGAATTGAGTTATTAAAGATTGTGTATAATTGGTGACAAGAAAAGTAAACTTCATTAGAATTCGTGCTGAATTGATAGAAAGAGAACTGAAGTAATAATATAGAGTGTGATAAATGAGGTAGAAAGAAGTTTCCTCAATTTGAAAAGTAAAAATTGTTTAGCAACTCTTAAAAAGGTTAACATATCAATTATTTAGAGCATGAGCAAGTAGAATTCCCGGCTTATAGCTGCTATGTTGCTGAAAAATCAAAGAATGCTCAACAACTAGCGACCTAGAAAACATGTACCTTCAATTCAAATGTCAAGCACAATTATATGTTCTCAACACTAATCCTGCCATACTTTTCCTTGTATCACAAACGATCACAAACTTTAAGTTGCTAATCCTAAGAAACCACAGAGCAACATCTTACCTCCTCCACATTACAAAGCTCAGACTGCAACTTCTCAATATATCTTAATGCCTCTGGTGGCAGATCACCAAAAACCTGAGGTCTCATCTTCTCCATCTCTTCAAAACCAACACTGCTCTCAATCTTCTCATTCTCATTCTTCTCCTCCATACTTTCTCGCAAATCCTCTACACCCTTTCTGACACCGCTCGGGGACATGTCAAAATTCCGAGTCAAAGAAACCCTGTACTCGGCGTTCCATAGCGTATATCTGAACCCAATTAAAGATTCCATCAGACGTTTCAACTTCAAAGTCAATTTTGAATCTTTCGGAAGTCGATTAAACAAACTGAAAGCAACAAAGATCAAATTATGGAAGTTACCCAGTAATGATGGAGGAAAAGAGAAGGCGATGAAGGGGTTGCCTCGAAAGGGTGACAGATACAGAAAACTGATCTGAGGGGAGAAGACCGAGCATGGTTGAGATGGTCTGCTTCATCGAATCCTTGGCGGAATCAGAAACGCCCTTTGAAATAACTGATGTGTTAAGAGGCTCGATGTTCTTGAGCATATTAGCTATCACCGAAAAGCCTCGGTCTAGATTGGCCTTCTGGGTGGAGACGAACTCGTCGGAGACTCCGCCGCCATTGAGACAGCATACGGCGACAGCTGAAGACGGGAGTGAACGGCGATTGGCGACGGCTACAAGGAAGCGCGGTAAGGTTAGGTAGGGCGGTTTAGGTGGCGGAGCGATGACTCGAGAAAGGACGAAAGCTCGAGCTGTGGCCGCCATTCCAGTAGCAGCTCTCCCTTTCTCTCTTCCTCCAGTTTATTGATATTCGGCCAAGGATATCTTCTTTTTTTTTTGTTGCGACTTCACATATGTTATTAAATATTGTACTGTTTTGACAATGATGTGATATAATATTGATATATTGGGATACATTATTTGTACCAGAAAAAATGTATTGATATATATGCACACTAAGAGAAATAAAAATAAAATTCACAATAACGCATTGATTTTACTCAAATTAAAATAATAACATTTTTAAAATACTTCAATATTGATTCTACTTGATTGTAGTGTATGTGAGTTTTTTTTAGGATACATTTATGCTTGTAATTTTTGTACATGATTTTACAGTCAATATGAGACTCTTTGAGAAACAAACAAATATGTGAGTTTTTACGTTTGAAGATGTAATTTTTGTATCGAATTCACACGTTCCACCCTCAATTTTGTAAAAAAAAAAAACTTTATACCGTTATTTTTTATGTTTCGACCGGTATGCGGCACGTTCAAAATGACCGATACCAACCAATTCAACCATCGATACAACTTTAATCTAAATTGTATCATTTTATGATCAATACTGGTACAAAACCGACGTACCGACCAATACAGTACCATTTTTAATATCATGGCCCCTCTACTCTATGCCTTTTGTCCATATTGCAGTGTCAATTGCCATTATGCCTCGTTTAGTTGAATTTTGCCACTAAAGTTTAGTTTAGCAAATTTTTATATTTGTAAATTTATTTTGAAGCGATAATATGATTAATATCATCAACGTTTTGTTGAAGCTGTAAATTTGCTATTGGATGTTAAGTTATTTTAGTTGGTACTCATGTGGTATGCCACTGGGTAATTATGTGGATATTCAGAATATATTTTGTAGGATTAATATTTAATTTAATCTTAAAATCTATCACAATTTAAGAGATGGATTAATAATTTTATAAATTTTAAGTGAAGTTAGAACATTACTCTTTAAAAAATGTACAATCAATGTTCATGTAATCATCTGATGGCATGTCACATGAGCGTCAACTTAGATAATTTAATGTCTAGTGGTAAATTCACCTCTTCAATAAACAAATAGTGGCATTTTTCGTTTTAAAATGGACTTTTGTAGCAAATTTAAAGATTTCCTAATCTTCAGTAATAAAATTATCTCTTTCCCAATTTAACCTCTCGCTTAACTTCTTATCAAAAACAAAAAACACCTATCACTTAACTCAATGAGCTATATACTCGGTGTCATGACTTTGTCTAACTTGACATAATTGTCATTTAATAGAGATTGTATAAAAAGAAGATAAGAAAAGTAAAAATAAAATAGGGATAGTTTGATAACTTTTGAAAAGAGATAAGTTTTCATTTAAGAAAAATATATAATTTTTCATGGATAATCCAAAAAGAAAATTGATATAATTTTCCAGATGAATGGAGTATAAAACTTTCAAGTAAAACTACAAATCTTTACAAAAAGATAAGTTATATCATTCATTGCTAATATTCTTTGGTGAGTTCACACTGACATAGACTTGTCAATGAAACTACAAGGTAATTGAGCATCATGAGACAAAAACTTAAAGAATAATCAGTGA
>JBBYHH010172424.1:0-13832 GCA_038382905.1 Daphne laureola | reverse complement strand
GCATCTAGCATCACAGAATCACATAGTTGGTCCACCATAGACCGATGCATCTAGCATCACAGAATCACATGGTCCACCATAGACCGATGCATCTAGCATCACCAATTTGATCACCATGATCAAGAATGAGCTTCCCGAGTTTTGTACCTGCATACCACTAACCTTACCATGTGACTAGCCCCGGGGGTCACCGGGCCCCACCTTCGACACGGGAACTAGCCTCAACTAACCCGATATGCATAAAGGCATCCCAAAATTCATATAACAAAAGGACTTAAGTCCACAATCCTTTACCCAAAATCCAATATATAAAGTAAGCTTACAATTCCGCCAACTTAGGAGGAATTATCCCAATTACGCAAACTATTACCGAATATTCATTTTTCTCCAATTGTTCCAAAATAATTATTCTGTCCCCCGAACTGAAATTTGGCAAAATGGCCCGGAACTCACATACTAACATCAAAATGTGACGTACCGTGGAATGGACCTCAAACAGATTCCTGGGACATGGAAATTATCAGAAAACGTGTCCCGCACGCTTGAAACCGAGTCCCAGCGATAGCAGATTCCCGACCATCGGGCAAATATTATCAGAAAGTCACCATCCACCAGCGGTGACTGTAATAGTAGAGGAGCTGGCGCGATTGCATATGTGCTTCAGGTTGGTTATTAGTTCGAGCGTGATGGGTAGTCTGTGGAAGTGTCGCTCGAGTAGTTCTGCTTCTGGTCGATAGTATTCTTGCAGTCGTACGACAACTCCCCTTGCTCGATTTCAATCTGAAGTAAGCCGAAACTGAAAGTATTTCAACCCGATTCTATTCCAACCCCGATCCGACCTCAATCTGAAACAACCCTAAACCTAATCCAACCTAAAATCAATTTGATCAAAGCAACCCGTACGCAACTTAATTAAAACAACTAAAAACTCAAATAATAACCCGAACCGACCGATTAACATTCTGTAAATTATACTCCATCCGTCCTTTAAAACTTGATACATTTTTTTTTCCGAATTGTTAAAGAAAAGTTACTACATTTACATAATTGTTTTTTTTAAACTGTACGTAATTTTTGTTTTTAAACCAATTATACTTTATTATCCTTCATCACTTTCTACTCAAAAAAATTACTTTTATCTTATTTACATATTTTACTTTTTTACACTTAATTCAAGACACATTCTTAATCCATCTATGTGTAACGCAAATTGATTAACAGAACCAAGGGAGTATACTAGAGTTTTTTACCAAAGTAGATTTCACAATTAAACTATTTTCTTAAATAGATATCTTCTAAAAGTATTTGCCACTCTAAACTCATTTTGCCATATCATCATCCACGTCAACGCCTCTCCAAATTTCTCTTCCAGCCCATGCTCGTGCTTATCCTCTTTTTTAATCAACTACCACCCACTCTTCGATGACCCCCACCACCATCGTCCGCCGCACCACCAACGCTGGTTCCTTTTGATGTCGTTCCGCCTCGGCTGCAGATATGCATGTTGACAACTTGAAATTAAGGAGTAATATACCTCCAAAGAACTAGAATAAATGGTAGAGAACGAAATTTAGTATATAGCAAGGGGACTGGGCAGAAGCTACTTTCATGTCTCCAACTTTTTTAATTTATTTTTTAATTTTTTATTGATGATGAAGCTATCTGACATTGTTAACGACTGCCCACTCCCACTAATCTCTAGCGAGTAACTCAAAATGTAGCACAAGAACTCAACATTTACCGTAAAACCCATACATGTACTTTTCTTATTAAAACTAATGGAGAATGGATGAACTGATTCCACCATCAAATCTTATAAATCACAAAAGATGAGCACGAAAAAGGTAAATCCAACCAATGATTAAGCATTGAAATCACTATATCCTGACATGAGGAAGTCAAAAAGCAAGAGGTTGAGCATCAAGAATCGAAGCATTGAATAATTCATCTGGAATTTCCCTTGAAACTAGTCAACCGCCTTTGCACAGTTCTTTCAAAATCGACCGAGTAAGGTGGTTGGTGGAACAATAAAAGATGGGAACGAGCGGTGGTGGCGATGCTGGTAGGGTTATCAGAGAGAGACTAGCATTTGATATCAAATAAGATGATAAGGACGAGATGATAAGCAGAGTAACACATAATTAGAAGGGAGATGTTGACGTGAATGATGATTAGGCAAAATGAGTTTAAAGTGAGAAAAACTTTTACAAGAGATCTATTTAAGAAAATATTTTGATTTTAGAATCTACTTTAGTAAAAAACTCAGTATAACCGAATGTCAGTACTTAAAACCAATTCGATTTTGTACCCTTAATTAGTTGCCGCATCATCCAATTTAAAGTGTTTCCGAACGCTCCATCGGCGCTTGGCCACCAGTTTATTTTTCAGAACGTACAATTCAAATCACCCCTCCTCTCACTCTATCTCACTCTCCTTATTTTCGGTTTGATAAAAGAAATCATACGCAGATCAGTCTTCCCTTTTTCTCATTTCTTCGCTTCTTCTCCCTCGCCGGCGTTTCGGCAGAGCAGAAACGAAGAATTACAGACAACAACAAGATCGATAGGTTTTAGGTGACGCGGGGGCCATGTCTTCAGAAGAGGAGAAGCTATTGAAGGAAGCGAAAAAGCTTCCATGGGAAGATCGGCTGTTTCACAAGAATTGGAAGGTCCGGAACGATGCCAACATCGACTTGGCCGCTGTCTGTGACTCCGTTACGGATCCTAAGGACCCTCGCATCCGCGAATTCGGTTAGGTTTCTTTAGGGTTTTCGTTGTTCCGGCGCATCAGATCTGGTTTCTCGCGGATCTTTGAGTTTTTGGGATTTTATTTGTGTTTGTTGTTGTACGCAGGGCATTTTTTCAAAAAGACGGTGGCGGATTCCAATGCGCCGGTGCAGGAGAAGGCGCTGGATGCCTTGATTGCCTACTTACGAGCAGCTGACGCTGATGCAGCGAGGTAGTGCCGTCTCTTCGTCCTTGCATGTTCCGGCATTTCTGAAATTTGGTAAGCATTGTTAATGTCGTTTGGGTTAATTGACTTTCTTGGTTTCATCTTTAGGTACGCTAAGGAAGTCTGTGATGCCGTTGTCGCCAAATGCCTCACTGGCAGGCCAAGAACGGTGGAGAAAGCTCAAGCAGTGTTTTTGCTTTGGGTGGAATTGGAGGCTTCCGAGGTTTTTCTGGTACTTTTTTCTTTCACTTTTTTCCTTTCCCGCTTGTATTTTTTTTTGGCATGGAGAAGTTTGTCTTTCGTTTAGACGTGGGTGTACCTAGTTAATTTGGCAGTTAATAATTTTTCCTTTCTACCTACTAATACCCAAACAAGTTTGGATAAAAGCTCGATTGTTGTTTAGTGCTTATTATCTATTATCTGTTATGATATTGAGGTCTGTACAAGCTATTAGCTGTTGAATGCCTTCAATAACTGTGTTTTACAACCTCAGGTTGCTAATTTTTGTCCGAGAAAATGGTGTTTGCTTCTGGAGTGGTGTCCCTATTGAGAAATTGTTTCCCAATCTATGACCATGCTGCAATCTTTTTAATGAGTTTCGAGGTAGCACACCTTTATATGTGTTGAAAATGATTTTCAAGGAACTTGGTAAGAATGAGAATTTGTTCTCACAATAATTTCTTTGGTGTACAAATAGAAGTCTATTTGTCTATTAAAATACCAGCAGTGTAGTGTTAGGCACATTGCTCTTGCAAAGCGCTTTACTAGATGAACTTGACCATACCATGGTAAGACAGACCTTTACAAGATCTTACCAAGGTTATTAAAGGCACGCCTAGAACGCGCTGTAGGCGCGAATTGTGAATCCCCAGCCCTCAAGGGCTTTTTGGATGTGAAGCAAGGCCCCCTTCATGAAGCGCGAGACACTGGGATTTAACAATTCATGGAACTCATACCAAATTTGCGCTTTGAACCCCTTAGTGCTTTAGTGCACTATTTGCTTTTAAAAACCTTGGAATCTTACATAAGAACTGAGAATCGTAACTTAGAACTTCCGATTTGAGCGTTAGGTCCAAATAAGTGAAGTTCGCACTGCTAAGAATATGTACATCTATTAGAACTAAAGGATGTAAAGTTCCTTCAATGATTCATTAAAATGTTTGTCGTGTGTCTATTTGTTTCCTGATACTGCTCTGGAAAGAACTTATGGAAAGGGATTTAAGAGTATCTTTTAAATAAAAAGATAATCCAAGACTTATTACTTCAACCATCCTTAAGCTACTTTTCTAAACCATTGAAACTTTCAAGATTCTTGGTCTCATCAAAAGAACTGTCACTGCACTGCCATTTATACAAGCTGCGGCTTATGATGGCAAAGGGAAGGGAAGGCACTAAAATGGAATCCTGATATTCTTGAGTTAAGGCCATCCTGTACAAGATTGCCTAATATTATCTCACTGCTTTTACGCTTTAGTCTCTTTAATTTTTTATTCTTTTCTGTTTAATCCGCTGTTTCTGTCATTTTTGAATCATGCCATTTGTAATTTTGATGAAAGCTTAGTAGGGTTTTGGCTAAAGAAAGGCATGACCTTTTCTCTTCAGTATTACACAACTTACAAAGATAATTCATCAAACATTTGGCTTTAATAGAAAAATAAAGAAGGGGCATTATTACTTAGTTGAATGTTTTGCTAGGACCTGCGCTATTGGATTATGAAAATAGAGGAGTTTTAATTCTTTATTTTTCTTGTTCAGTCATTTCTTTTGCTATTCTTATTGAAGCTCAAAAGGATTTGGGTGCAGTGGATTGAGATCTCCTTTTTGTGATGGTGCAAAAATACCACTACCTCTATCCCTCTTTTATTGCAACGTTTGATTTTTGACATCCGTTTGACCTTTTTCTATATCTTGAGGTGAATAAACTAGAAACATCAATTTATCATTTGTGGATAATTTTTTCAACATTTATTTCAGTTGTTAGAGAAATAAAACCATTGGTTAAATGGTGAGCAATTTTGCAATAAAAATGGAAAAAAGGTATCTAAGCAGTTTAACATGACTAGCGTTTACATTAGAAATTAAAATGTGATCAATTACGGTATGCTATGTAAATTCCCTATACATATATCTGTCTGAATTTGATCTTTATAGTGTATATCAGTTTCAATTCCTGTAACATGCAGGATTCGATGGAGAAAGCAATTAAACACAAAGTTGCTAAAGCTGTTGTGCCTGCGATTGATGCCATGTTTCAAGCATTGAGGTTGGAATAAGCTCTACTCTTATTCTATTAGTAGTGTTTTTGAAACTTTGTAAAACATTTATTTGAATTATGTTCTATTATTTTTTATTAGTGAATTTGGAAGCAAAGTGGTATCACCTAAAAGGATATTGAAGATGCTTCCTGAATTTTTTGACCACCAAGATCAGAATGTTCGTGCATCTTCCAAGGGATTGACTCTTGAGCTTTGTCGATGGATAGGGAAAGATATTATCAAGTCGTTGTTGCTTGAGAAAATGAGGGATGCTATGGTAACATGAACTTGGATAGCTGTTAGTAATAGCATTATTTTAATCTCTTTGTTGCTCTTTTCTGCAAGTAAGATAATACTTCAATTTTCTATGCTTGAAGAGAAAAGAGCTGGAGGCAGAGATTGCTACTGTGACAGTAATGGCTAAGCCATCTCGGAGGATCAGGTAGGGTTTGTCTCAAAGAAATTTTTGCATGCTTTGTTACTTTCCTAGTAGTTGTTTGATATAAAAAGCTTGAAGAATTTGTTATATGTTATGTTTTTGCATGTGATTTTATTTTAATGTTTCTGAGCTGGTAGTTACTAAGTTATCTTATGGATTAATATCATATCCATTCCACCGGCGGTTGAAATTTGTCCACCTTCACCTTTTTACTGGACAAAATGACCCACCATTTACTAAAAGTATCACGAGTATTTAACGGGAAGGGCCTATTGAATTGTTTCCATAAAAGGGTGATGGTGGGAAAAATCTTTTTCACTACCAGTCGATATGATATTTACGTTTTATCTAATACATCCTCTATTCCAAAAGTCGATACATTTGTTTTTACTGTTTTACAGTAATTAATCTATGATATTTTCTTGAATGTTTAGATATATAAAGTTAAATAATTCATAAGCGTATCATAATTTGAAATCTTAATTTGATAGATATACTATCCTTCTAAATATTTCAATCAAACATTGAACAGTGAAACATGAAAGTGAAATGTAACAATTTCTGGAGTACAAAGGGAGTATTATTATTCCATAAACTTCTTTCAGTAGTATTTGGTAAAAATATTCAATAAATTAGGAGCGTATAACATCCTTTAAATTAATATTGCAAAAAAGTGAAAGAAAGAGTCTATTTCAGCTCTTTTAAAACTATCTCTGTTTATATGTAGAAATTTGTAGATGGCCTAAGATGGACCCTCCTTTTCTTTAGTACGTTAACAACTGTGTGATACAAATACTACAGTTGTGAACGCACTAGCTTGCAAACTATCACATCTCATGTTTTGACTTCCAAGCTATAATACTCAAATGACAAATCTCATCTTTCCAAGGCCATCTGTGCCATTGTGAACTATGGTTTTCAGCATCTTCTTTGTACCCTTATCTCCCAACATTTGAGTGTCTCTTGCACTTGAACACTTGTTGTTTGTCTACTAGTCACATTCTTAGTTGATGCGAAAACTTGACCTTATTTGGATTACTTATTGAGGGGATGAACTAACAATCCAACCTGAATTACTTCTCAAAAGGAGTAGTGTATGGAAAATGATAACTCCTTGTTAGGCTCTTAGCTTGTAGGCTTCTTACTGTTTTGAAAATTGGAAGGAGACCCATTATACCATCCCACAACTGTCCATCTCCAGTGAGAAGTCCATGCCTGCTCATCCAAAGTACCTTTTGATTGTAGATATTTCCGTTCTCAAAAAACTTTACTCGATGTTGGGCCTTACACTGTAAATCCGTACAAATCGTCTTGTTTTCCCTCTAATGGAGGCACTATATGGATAATCAATTGAGAATGCTTCTCGTGTGCGAAGGGGTTTGTACTTTCCAATCCAGAAGTTTATTTTCCCAAAAAGCATGAAGAAATCCGCTGGAAGGAAAAAAGAAGTATAAAACAGTTTTCTGACAGTGTGCTATCTACATGTGAGTCTTGTTTTTTGTTTGTGCGTTCTTTCGACCATTAATGAAAGAGCTGGGGCGAAGGGCCTCCCTTCCCCCGCGTTTTAATTCTCTGTGGTATAGAAACAAAAGGTACCTTAAAAGTTGAAATCTCTTTCCAAAAAAATATTTTTTCTTCAGAACTGGTTTGTGATAGAATTCAAATCATAGGTAACTTGCAATTAAGAGGAATTTTTTTGTTAATAGGTGTATTGTGTCCAAGGAGTAAGCCTAGGCTTTTAACCATACACATCTACATTGCACACGATTGAGATAACTGTGGAATGTTGTTCTATCAGTGCTAACTATTCTTCTGGTGATTCCTGGCACTGTTCAAGTTGTATTTTGAGTTGGATGTACAACTGAAAGAAAATTAGAAGGAAAGTGCCTTAGACAGTTCATTGCTCTATATTTGAGTTGCTTTTGGCTAGGGAGAGATGGGGATGCTGTCCTGTTAGGCTCAAGTAAACTTTTTTCCCTGCAGTTTTGAAGTTAGAGGACGACACACTTACTTTTGGTTTCACAGGGATTCGGTCTCTGATACTTTAGGGTATTTAGCTACAAATAATGTTTTGGCATGCTCTTGACGCTTTTAAAGCTCTACTTATAAAAAGCATGAGAATTTCTTCCATTTTGGACGATACATTATCATGTTGTTCTCATCTTTTGAATCTTAGGCTAGTGCTGAATACTTCCTCCGTTTGGGTCATAGTTTCACTTAAATTGCTTTAAATGTATTTTCTCAAGAAATTTAGAAAAAATATATTTGGAATCTACATGTTTTCAACTATAATTTGTTATTTTCCAATTTGTATTTTAAATTGTAGATGATAAAAAAATGTAAATTAGTTGGTGAATAGTGTATGTTGCAAGAATTTTACATGAAGGGAGTAATATTCTTCTTGAGTGTTCATGGAGTTCTTTATGATGAGTTGCATCTGTTCTGCCTGTGTCTTGGCTTTTCACTTTTACAAGCACAAGTGTTTCTAATGTCATTAATTATGCAACATTTATGAATTTGCAACTCTTCTACAGATCTGAGCAAGACAAGGAGCCTGAACATGAAGTTGTTTCTGAAGCTGTTATTTCTGGACCTGCTGAAGAATCTGTCGCTGATGGTATGTTGTTGGTTCATGTTGTTGAATCACCTAATCTCTGCATGCTTTTAGATGAGCTACTGAATTTACGTGTATGACAGCTCCTCAGGAGATTGATGAGTATGAGCTTGTAGATCCAGTTGATATCTTAACTCCTTTAGAGAAGTCCTCATTCTGGGAAGGAGTGGTTAGTATATTCTATCGGCTTTGTTTTCTTGCATGGAGCACGTATGCCATTTGTTTGCCTATTTTGGTTGAATTAGTGAAGCTTCTTCGGTTATGTTTCCTTTCCCAGTGTGTCACATTTTAGTTTTTCACCTTTAGACCTGGAAAACATGTCTTCATCAGTGTTTTGAAAAGCGCGCTTGAGGCGCTGAGCCCCAGGCCCAAGGGGCTTTTTGCCTCAGAGGCGACGCCCATTGGCAGAAGCGCCGCTGAGGTGGTGAAGCGTAGCAACTCCTTTAGCGCTGAAGCGTGGGCTTCAAGCCAAAAGGCTTCATATATATATTTTTTTCGAAAAAAAATTGGACCTGTGACTGTGAGGCGGCTGATGACTTTAAACTAGGATAATTAAGTGTGTAGGGGCTTTGTTTGGTTGCTGCCTTGTTTGTTCGACAGCTGTTTCTTAACATGGATTTTAGTGGGTCTGTTGTTTGTTTTTGCTGTCTACTTTCATCTCAATGGCAGCAACACACTTTTTTCTTTTTTATTAAACACTTATTTCTCTTTCGTTTATTTAATATTTAAATACTATAATTGCTGTTCAAAATTATTTCTGCATATATTTTGGCTTAGCCATTGGCATTAAGACTATTTGGATGGCCTTTCAAATTTTTTTATATTAAATTATCCCTCTATACATTTATGGAAGTTTTATTGTTGATGAACAATAACACTTCCAATGGGAGCATGCCACATGTTCCAATCTGATGGTGCAATGAGAGCATGCCCACTCTCTACGGTTTCTTATGTTTCTTCTTTATTTTGTTTTGTGAATGGGCTAACTCCACTTTTGGTTTTTATTTTATTCTCTTTTTAGAGTGTTGTCGTATTTTCCTTTTTGATAATTTTATTTTTCAAGTGGAATAGATTGTAGAGTTTTCATCTAAAATAACTGTTATTTTCATTTATTAATATACTCCCTCTGTCCCCAAAAGATAGTACACTTTGTCTTTGTTGTTTCAAGGTACAATGTTTAATTCAAATTTTAACAAAGATAAAAAAATTATCTTAAAAAATTAAAATAATAATAATATATATTTAGAAAATTTATACTTCAAATTATGATATGCATAAAAATAATTTAAATTTAAATCTCTAAATATTCTTGAAACAAAAACAAAGATTAAATATTGTAAAACAACAAAAACAAAGTGTATTATTTTTTTGGGACGGAGGGAGTCCTAATTGCTTGCTCGTTACATCCATGCCTACACCCATAGTTTTCTCCGTTTCTCTATTTTGAAGATTTTTGGCTACTACTAATAGGACCGTTTTTAAAATTAACAATAGAAACTGTTAATCTTCCTCACTTGGCATTTAAATGGAAATGTTGTTAGTTGTTTTAGTTAAATGTTATCTTCTAGCTAGGGACATGTGCAAACAAGCAAGTAAATATTATTCCCTCCGTCCCTAAAAAAATGGTGCGTTTATTTTTGGATGTTGTAGGAGAATCAAATTATTACTATAAAGAATTTATTAACAAAATAAAAAAAAGACATATTTAAAACTAGACACGTTAATCTATAATTTACATTAAAAATATTTGAATTTACATGTTAAAATGTCAAAGAAATAAAATCATAGATTAAATGCTAAAAATGAAGCGCGCCAATTTTTTTGGGGACGAATGGAGTACTATTTTTGAATTTGGCAACTTATTTTACAAACAAACCCGCCGCATAGCGCGGGCGTTAAAATCGTTGTTAAACTTTATATATGCTATTTATGATTTGTAGCATTTATATTTAAAGCGGGGCTTTAGATCACTAAAGCCAGCGCTTTTGCTCTACAATTTGTGCTTTGGACCCGTTAGCGCTTCAGTGCACTTCACGCTTTTGAAATCCTTGGTCTTCATCGATACAAGAATAATAGAAAGGATCCAGTAAATTGGAAAAGGACTCTTAGTGTTTGGAATAGTGGCGGAGCCATTAAGGGACAAGGGCTACCGCCACCCCAAATTTTGTATAAATATAGGGGTATATAGTGTATATTTAAGTTAGTTTGTGTGTTGATTCTATCTTTTACCATAAAGCTAGCATAAATAAAGTATACTATATCCATTATATATACAGACTAAGTTCAAATAAAATAATTCAACTCAACCCAATCTCTCAACCTAATTCATAAATACACCACCTGTAATTGAGATTTGTTAACAATAAAATTGTAGGAATTAGGCTACATTTTTTTGGGTGTTTAATTTTGTGAAGTGATCGTATACATCAAATTATATGTATTTGATATTCGTGAGAGAGAAAAGTGGTAGAAAATGTGATTTAATGGATTTTGTGTTTTTTTTTTTAATGTAATGGTTAAAACAAATAGGGTCTTAATTAATTACTCTTTCTTCTCAATATGTCATGATTTTTTTTTCTCCAATTTATTCCTCATATGCTTCACATTACTTGTTTTAAAAACTCAAACTTTTCCCCAAAATCAGGCTAAGATAACACACCCTAATGTCCATTAAATTATAGAGAATCTAAACTTTATATTTATTAATTTATCAAAAAAAATTGAACCCTTTCATAAAGTTAATTTCCTTAGATTAAACCGTTTACAATAAGTTAAGAGGTTGATATATAAATCAGTCCCCCCGCTAACCCAAGGTACAATTCTTGGCTTCACCACTGGTTTGGAACAACTTGGTTTGAAGATGGTCAAGCAATGGATTGTTGAAGATGTTAAAGCTTGAGATTATTATATACGAACCTTGGGGCTTTAAATATCATCCTCTTTATCTGTCCTTTCCATTTTGTTTATTCTGTGTATACATATGTATACGTGTATGGTCCCGATGCCTGCCTTTTCTAGTTCTAGTTTGTGTGCCCCAGACGCACACAAATAAACATGTATTGTATATATCTAATTTCTACTCACTTCATCCCAGTAAATTAGATATGTTTGACCTAGCTTGAAGATTAAGGATGATGGTCCTCGAGGGTATTATAATAAAGTAATTATATATGATAAAAGTGGGAAACAATGAGTAATAATATAAAGTTGGTGTGAGAAAGTTACTTGAAAAGGAATGTTTCAGTTGTTCTAGGACAACCCAGAAAGGAAACCATACAGATTTCCTTGGATGCAGGTAGTAGTTGTTTGTGTGCATATACAAGTGGGATTTGGAGAAGACGGCCCTGTGTTTATTTATTTTTTCTTCGTATTAAGAAAGTGGATTTATATTTAAACAAAATCTATTGCACCTAGCTTAAATCATCTTGGTCTTGGTACATGGTTTGTATATTTTCAGTGATATATATTCATTTATTCTAATATAAGGTGCTGACTGATGAAATTTGTTTCTTTATCTATTAGAAAGCTACTAAGTGGTCAGAGCGGAAGGAAGCCGTTGCAGAACTGAACAAACTAGCTTCAACAAAAAGAATAGCTCCTGGTGATTTTGCAGAAGTTTGTCGGATATTGAAGAAGGTTCTTTTACCTCTTTTGATGGATCTTACTTTTACTTGTTTGATAATAGTCCTCTTGTTTTCCTCGCGCTTATAATTTTGTTTCTGGAGAATTTGCTGAAGTGGAGGAAAGTTATGTTAGCCAATTAGGCTTTTAATGCAGTTACTGAGGTGTGAAAAATAAACTAGCTTGTACGCAGAAAGAGCTTTGGTTCGTGGAAATAGTAAGATCATTCTTGTAATTGGAGGAGTCTTAAGAGAGGAAACTCTGAATTTTAGTGGTTCAAGTGTATGAATGCTGGCTGTGTACATAATGCTTTATTTAAGGTGTAGTTAACAAGCTTAACTCCAGTTGATTTCTGCCAGTCTTAAAATTACAGCACTATAAAATATGAATAAAAGAATTCTAATTAAGTGCTAAATGTAGAGAAGGTTGACTTAAATGGTTTGGGCATGTACGAAGAAACACCACTAGATGCGCTAGTGCGTAAAACCGATAGGTTAGATTTAGGGGAGTTTAAATGAGGCAAGGGAAGAGCTAAACTTACCTGGGGTAAGTCTAGTTGAGAGAGATCTTAGGCTATTGGAACTTCTGGATGACCTTGTAACAAATAGAACGGAGTGGAGACGCATGATTCATGTAGCCGACCCCAACGAGTTGGGATTAAGGCTCGGTTGATTGATTGATTAACGCTAGTCTCAGTCTCTTCCCAAATGAAGCCATAGTAACCTTCATAATTGCAATGGTTCTCCCCATAGCTCTGCGTGACTTATCTTGTACTCAATGCTTTTACTGAATTCATAACTGTATCTGTTTGCTGAGAATTTATAACAGTGTACTATTTTTATTTCTGAATGATCTTTTTTCTAACATCATACTGGCGGAACCTTCAGAAGAGATTATGGACCTTTACTAGTCCTGTGCACTTTTGTCTGACCCACTACAATGAATATCAAACACACTATCAGTGAATTTGAGATTTTTAAGTCTTGCACCTAAGTAAAGGCCAAATTTTGATGGACTTTTAGTCATTTTAAGATTAGTAACAGCATCGAGTGCTCTCTGATCATGTGTCTGTTTAAGCTCTTCTGCTGCTGAAGAGATAGGGTAATGGGTTCTTCACTCATTTTCCCTATGTACTTGGTAAATCTTCTTATGGTCTTGGATACATCATTAGTGCCTGCCTCTTGCGTGATAAGCAAGAAGATTTGTTTGCTTGATACCTTTTCAAATTATGTAGCTTCAGTTTTTGAGATTTAAATTGCTTTTGAAGTCGGAAGGTATTTATATTCCTGCTATTTATTGGAAATTTCTGTTTGGTTTTGGGCTTTGCAGCTTATAACAGATGTGAACATTGCTGTTGCAGTTGAAGCTATACAGGCTATTGGTAATCTTGCTCGTGGTTTAAGAACTCATTTTTCTGGAAGTTCTCGCTTTTTGTTGCCTGTTTTATTGGTAAGTGTGCTCAAACTATGATCTGATATATTGTTCATAAGTATTTTAATAACTTAGACAGTCAGACAATCACTCATAGTTTTCTTCTTCTCTTCTTTCCAATTTGATATTCCTTTGGTTATGGTTTGCTTTTCACATAATATTCCATCTGTCCACAAAGCAGTGATAGCTTTAACTTTCGATCCCGTGTTTGGCTCAAATAATATCTAGGAAGTATATATTAAAAAAATACTCCCTCCATTCCAAAAAGAAAAAGGAAAAATTAAGGCTTGTAAAATTTGTTTAGGAATCGCCAGTTACGCTCTTCAGAAAATACAGTACTCCCTCCGCCCCATAAAGATTGTTGTGTTTGACTTTAATATTTCAAGTTGCAGTGTTTGATTCAAAATTTTACCGAGATAAATAGTGAAAATAAATACAAAAAAAATATATCCAGAAAGTTTAGATTGCAAATTATGAGAAGCATATGAATCATTTAACTTTACATGTCTATGAATCCATT
>JBBYHH010172313.1:0-13835 GCA_038382905.1 Daphne laureola | reverse complement strand
CCAAACTTTTCCAATGGATGGTCTAGAACATGTACATAGGCTAAACACCCCCAATGATGCATATAACTCAAGTTCGAGGACTTTTATTTCTATAAATCATATAGAGTGGTGTCAATGTTCTTGGTAGGCACTCGATTAAGAATGTGCACCGCACAAAGTAATGCATCACTCTAATAAGTGATGTCCAAATTGACCTTTGCCATCATGGACCTCACCATGTCCATTAAAGTTCTATTCTTCCTCTCGGAAACCCCATTTTGTTGTGGAGTATAAGGAAGGGTGAACTCTCTTTGAATTCCTTTGTAGTCACAAAATGACTTAAATGCTAATGAACTATACTCTCCACCCCTATCAGTCCTCAAAGACTTGATCTTATTACCTAATTGGTTCTCAACTAAGTTCACATACCTCTCCAAGTATGATAAGGCCTCTTCCTTAGTTTTGAGTAAGAATACATGGGTGAATCGAGTATAGTAATCAATGAATGTTATAAAGTATCTAAAACGATTTCTAGATACGACTCTCATTGGACCACACAAGTCTGAATGTACTAAACTTAGTATTTCTTCCTTTGGAGTGCCATGCCCATATGGCTTCTTTGTTTCCTTTCCTTCAAGGCATGATTGGCAACTTGGCAAGTTTACTTTAGTCAAGGATCCAAGTAAGCCAGTTTTGGCTAACTTATTCATCCTATTTTGACCTGTGTCCAAGTCTTTCATGCCAAGTCATTTCACTTGTGACCTGTATCACATGGAAACTAGAGGAAGAATTGGTGTGGCTATTTGGTCTAAGTTCATAAAATTCATTGTTAACCATACATTCATACACAACATGATTATCTTTCATAATAATAACACTACTATTAGAAAAAGTTAAGCTATAATTGTACTTCAATAAACTAGAAATAGAAATCAACTTTTTGAAAATACCAGGTACATATAAAGTGTCAACCAGATAAATAAAATATCCATTACACACAAGGACTTTAAAAGTCTTAATACCAACTACTTCTAAAAGTTCATTATTTCCCACTAAGACAATCTTCACGCCTCTTGGGAGTTTTCTGAATGCCATAAACCAAGGCTTATCTCGAGCTATGTGGTCTGTTGCTCCTGAATCCACAATCCTCAAAGAATTGCTTTCAGTAAGCATGGTACATGATACAACATGTACATTAGAAGTATTAGGTACACATACCTTGGTAGGATTCCAGCAATCCTTGGAAAAATGGCCCTTCTTGCCACAGTTAAAGGACTTAAGCTTGGAAACATCCCTCTTCTTCTTGAACTTATTCAATTTGGGTCCATTTTCACCGCCATTGGCATTAGCCTTTGCCTTTTTCTTGCCATTCCGATTTTTTCCCTTACCAAACCATTTCCCCTTCTTACTCATTTCTTGTTGGAGGAGGAGAAGATAACATATGCCTTGGAATGATTCATGCGGGCCATTACTTCCGCTTCAAGTAACAAATGGTGGGCAATGTTATAGAATGACTTGATTTGAGGATTATGGCTTAAATTTACCTTCATCAATTGTCATTCCTCATCAGGTGATGATTTCATATTATTGTGTATATTTTACCCTCAATTTTACATAGAAACTCAATTAATTGCTATGTTCTTATTAGTTTGCGCAAGAATTTTGCAAGATTCTATTTTGAGAAGTCTTGGAGAAAAATTGAGGAATTTGGGGTTGAATTGACAAGAAATATGGAGTTGAAGGAAAATTGAGTTGAAAGATTAAATTTGAGGATTAAAGTGACACAAGGGACACACTTTGGGTTAAAGTGAACAACTTTTTGAAGTTTGAGGAAAGAATGAGGAGTTAAGTCAAACCTAGTCCAAATAGGACTAGGTTGGATGCATCTGAAGGAAAGAAAGGAGGCAGGACGCATTCAGGAAACAATTCAACAGCTTGGAGAGCAAGGACACAGGCTGAGCAAAACTGGAGAAAACTGATCACCGTTCTTCATCATTTTTCATCCTAAAACTCCAGGTTTCATTGTTTTATTATTTCTTTCCATTGAACATGTTTAGTGGCTACTTTTCTCAATACTTTCTAGGATTAATTTGTGAAGCTTGAGTGGAGGATTTAATGCTTTACTATTATATATTATTATTCCATGATGCATTTTTAATTACTCGGATAGTTCACGCATTATTCTCTTGATCACAGAATATTTGTGGTATGCTTCACTTAGGAATAATGGAGTATTACGAGACAACAGGGTATATTAGACTAGACTTAGTTCTAGGACGGAAGTTCAAAACAGTTTAGGAAGGGTATAGATCTCTTAAACAATTAGGGTGACACGAAAGTGTATTCTAAGTACCTAGGTTCACTTCGGAAGGAGGCTCCTGGAATAGATAAATCTTTTTGCATGTTGAGAGTAATAATTATAGGTAGAACTAAAGGTGTTAAATCTGATAGTCAAGTGGATCATAAATCCTAGGAAGTAGATTTAATTACTGAATTTTATTCTCACTTGAAAATTAGTTGTTAATTAATTCTCACAACAATCAATCATCACTCCTTTATTTTTATAGTTCATAGACAAATTGCTAGATTACAAGTCTCTGAGGATTCGACCCGGTACTCACCAGTTTTACTATTTTTCTGACAACCGTACACTTGTGGTGTTGCGACCAAATTTTTGGCGTCGTTGCCGGGGATTTGTTTTATTTCTTGTCTTTTTGTGTTTGGATTATTTATTTATTATTTTATGTTTCCAAAAATTTTAGGAAACGTATACCCAGAACCTCTCGAGGGTCTGAGTTGCTATTTGATCCAGAAATCAGAAGAACAGAACGTCGGCAAAGGAAAGAGAGAAAATTGGCAGATGAAGCAGCAACTGAGAATGAGCATCTAAAGGCACAAATTGAAGATTTTGCCAGACGTATGGTAGAGCTTGAGCAGAGAGAAGCTGAGAGGGAGCGTCAGGATATAAAAAGAGAGCGTAGGCAGAAAGCCGAGAATCAACAGCCACCACTAAACAAGGCTATCAAAGATCACTTTCAGCCGATACTTACTAATAATCACAATGGTATTGTTGGACCAGACGTAGCAGCTGGATTTAGCATCGCTCATGAGCTCATCAATCTCATTGTGAAGATCTTAACCAACATTTGGCAAATTTTTAAGAGCTCTGTAATACTCACAGGACACAATGAGCAACTCCAGAGAAAATGCTGCTCATGTTGTTCTCATTCCCACTACGAGACAAGGTGAAGACTTGGTTGCTATCAATCAAAGAACCGATGGAGATGTGGCAGGATGTAGCTACTAAATTTATGATTAAGTTCTTTCCACCTGGGAAAGGAACTAAACTTAGATCAGAGATTAGCACCTTTCAACAACATGATTTTAAATCTTTACATGAAGTATGAGAAAGGTACAAAGAGCTACTGCAAAAATGCCCACATCATGAGTATGAAAGATGGGTCAAGTGGAGATGTTTTACAACGGACTATCATTGCAAACAAGGCAATTTTACATGTCACCTCGGGAGGTACGTTGATGAGTAAGAGCTTCAGAGATGCTTCTAACTTACTTGATGAGATCACAACCAATAATTATCAATGGACGTCTGAGAGGATGGATAGTAGGAAGGTAGTCAATCAAGTGGAGCAACTCATGCAAATTCAAGCACAAATTGCATCACTGGCTAATCAGTGAAGGCAAATCAGATTTCCCAACCAGCTCAAGTTGTCAACGTTGAGTACTATAAGGAAGATCAGGCTGCAAAACAAGTGAATTGAATAGGCCAAAATAATTATGGGTACATGCAACAAGTGTAGAGTGGACAAGATAGACCCCAAAGTTAAGGAAATTTCTAAGGTAACTATCAAACTCAATGAAGCTATCAACCGAGTGGGAATTACCAGGCCTTGGAAGATACTTCTGTGCACAAACAACTACCATATAGGCCACCGTTTGAGAGAAGAAATCAGTATGAGGAAGGTTCCTCCTTTCAAGATGACAAACATGCTAAGTTTGAGAAACGACAAGAATAGCTTGAAAGAGACAATGCAAAAATAAGACAACAACTGTCTCAAGTTTTAGCACATTTGGAAAAGCAAAGCTAGAGAGAATTTCCAAGTAATACTGTGGTAAATCCAAAAGAGAAGTGCAATTCCATATCATTGAGAAGTGGCAAGGTATTGACATCAGAGCCAAAAGCTCAC
Source organism: Daphne laureola (assembly GCA_038382905.1). Lineage (NCBI taxonomy): Eukaryota > Viridiplantae > Streptophyta > Magnoliopsida > Malvales > Thymelaeaceae > Daphne > Daphne laureola. The sequence continues at coordinate 9,651 of JBBYHH010172313.1, read as the reverse complement.
AACTAACAAGCACAACCATAAGTCAAAGAGCAGGAAAAAGAAAAGAAAGAATATGAGAAGCAAGAGTATGAGAAAGAGAAGCAATGTCCTGATACATCGATTCCAGAAAACAAAGAACTACCAATGTATGTACCTTCTATCCCATATCCTCAAAGGTTACAGAAAAGACAGATAAACTCTCAATTCTTTAAATTTTTTGAGATGTTTAAAAAATTAGAGATTAATATTTCTTTGGTTGATGCCATAGAGCAGGTGCCAAAGTATGCAAATTTTTTAAAGGATATTATCTCTAAGAAAAATAAATTTAAGGAGTTTGAGACTATTTATTTGAAGAAAGAATGTAGTGCAAGGATTTAAAATAAATTACCACAAAAGCATGAAGATCTAGGTAGCTTTATCATTCCATGTACCATTGGTAATTCAGGTTTTAAGGCATTGTGTGATTTAGGTGCAAGCATAAATTTGATGCCAATGTCTATGTTTAAAAGATTAGGAATTGGCGAAGTTAAACCCCTCTACTATTACTCACCCATGGGGTATAGTAGAGGATGTGCTTGTGAAAGTTGGAAAGTTTGTTTTTCCTATGGACTTTGTTGCTTTAGATATGGAGGAAGATCAGGAAGTCCCCATCATCTTGGGAAGAGCCTTTCTTGCTACAGAAGATGCATTGATCAATGTGAGAGCAGGAGAAGTCACATTTCAAGTGGGTGATGAAAATGTGGTCTTCAACATCTTTAAGAACAAGAGACAAAAACAAGATCCACCCATTTTCCACCGAATAGAGATCGTGGAGGAAAATTTGGTAAACTCTGTCCCTTCTCATACAATTGATAATTCTTTATTGAAAGATTATCAGTATGAAAAGTTAGTTTCAAGTGAATTGCTTACGAGAGAGGGAGAAAAGTTGAATAAGCATGCTAAGGGGAAGAGTGAAAGAATTGATGTTTTCAAAGATAGAAAGAGATCTCTAGTGGTTCCGTACCTAAGAATAAATCATTCCTTGTTAAGAAATTGGATCCTGGAAAATTGAAATTTGTGGTTGTTAAAGATTTTCAGGTTGCAGGAACAAGAGATATTGGTGTTCCATCTCATCGGAAGGTCAAGATGAGAAAGAAGCAACCATCCTCAATATTTGACAAAATAATCCCATTCATGTGTTGGAAAGAGAATCCAAAGCCGAAGAAGAGGGCAAATGGGAGTAAAGGAAAGAGCGTGCCTTTGAGACAACTGACAGTGCCTTAAGCATCGATGCAGGACGTCGAGCTAGCGACATTAAACCAAGCTAAATAATAATAATATAAATAGTAATTTAATTATAGCTAAGTTAGATTTTTAATTGGTATATCATTAATTGCAGGTGTGAACATTGAAATGGGTTGGAGAAGAGTCTTCACTCAAGCTCAAGAGAGCTAAGTTCAAGTAAAAAAATACCAATAGGCAAACGTTGATGGAAAAATTGGACCTTTTGCCTTTAATTAAAAGAGAAAGTTGAAAAAAATGACTGAAATGATAAGAAAATAAAGGGAATAGAAAAGTCGTGAAGTTTTCGCGGTGAAGGAGAAACATTCGTGGTGAAAAATGCGAACTCCTGGTGTTTTACGAGTTTTTTGAGGTGGGTGAAAAACTTTCACTCACCGCGACCAGGCCACCACTCAATTTCTTGTTCGGGGCAGAAAGTTCGAGTCCAATGAACTCATTTTTGTGGTGAAAAACTCGCGACTCCTGCTAATACGAGAATTTTGTGGTCAACAAATTCTTTTCATGACCGCGAAGTTGCTGCATCCTAATTTCTTTTCTCGTCTAGAAACTTGGATAAGGTGCTCCAACGGTGCGAAGACACCAATCTTGCCCTCAATGGGGAAAAATGCCACTTTATGGTGCAAAGTGGGATTGTCCTTGGCCATGAAGTCTCTAAGGAAGGATTGAAGGTTGATAAAGCCTAGTTGGCTACAACTGAGAAATTACCACAATCAACCAATGTTAAGGGCATCCATAGCTTTCTCGACCATGGGGGTTTCTACCGGAAGTTCATTAAGGATTTCTCAAGAATCTCAAAATCTCTATGTAATTTTCTTGAGAAAGATGCAGCGTTTGTGTTCGATGAAAGTTTCTTGAGGTCTTTTAATACTTTTAAGGAAAAGCTAGTGCAAGCCCCAGTGGTGGTAGCGTTGGATTGTGATCAACCTTTTGAGATCATGAGCTATGCTAGTGACTTTGCAGTGGGGGCAGCTCTGGGACAAGAAAGAGATAAACTCTATAGAGTTATTTTATATGCTAGTAAGGTTCTTCATAGTGCTTAACAAAATTATACCACCACAGAGAAGGAATTTCTAGCAGTAGTATTTATAATGGAAAAATTCAGATCTTATATTATTGAGTCGAAAGTGGTGGTTCATACCGATCATGCAGCAATCTGTTACTTATTCTCCAAAAAGGACACCAAATCAAGGTTAATGAGATGAGTCGTACTACTCCAAGAGTTTGATCTAGAGATCAAACACAAAAAGGGGTCGGAGAATGTAGTGGCAGACCACCTTTCAAGACTTGAAGTCCAATGAGAGGGTAAAGACAAGGTTATCCAAGAATGTTACCCGGATGAGAAGTTGTAGTCTATTGAGAGGAAGGGAGAACCATGGTATGCTGACTTTTACAACTACTTAGTGGGAGGAGTGTTACCACACAGGCAAACACCACAACAAAAGAACAAATTCTGATCTGACATCAAGTACTACTTGTGGGAGGATCCATTCCTATTCCAAATGTGCTTTGATCGTATCATGAGGAGGTGTGTGACACGAGAAGAGGGGCTGGAAATTCTGAAGCAGTGCCATGCATTGAGTGTGAAGGTCACCATGACCCGGGCAAAACCCTCTACAAGGTGCACTAAGCTAGTTTCTACTGGTTGTCTATGGTGAAGGACACATATGCTTTTGTGTACTCTTGTGACCAATGCCAAAGAATAAAAGGAATCTCAAGGAGACAAGAAATGCCCCTTCACCTAATTCAAGAAGTAGAGATCTTCGATGCTTGGGGGATAGACTTTATAGGACCCTTCCCCTCATTATGTGGAAATCAATACATTCTTCTCATTGTCGACTATATGTCTAAGTGGGTAGAGGCGATAGCTATGCCACATTACGATGCCAACACTATCCTCAACTCCTTGCATCAAAATATTTTTACAATATTTGGAGTTCCAAGGACACTTATAAGTGATGGAGGCAACCATTTTGTGAACACGTTGATGGAAAAGACATTATCAAAGAATGAAGTTTTGCACAAGATCGCATTGGCTTACCACCAACAGACAAACAGACAAGGTGAGATCTCTAATTGTGAAATCAAGACTATCTTGGAGAAAATGGTTAATATCAATCGTAAGGATTGATCACAAAGTCTTGAAGAGGCATTATGGGCTTATAGGACAACATAAAAGACATCACTGGACATGTCTCCATTTTGAATCTTGTTCAGCAATTCATGTCATCTCTCAGTGGAATTGGATTTCAAATCTTATTAAGCTATCAAGAATATCAATTATGCCTTGAGAGGAGTAAGAGACAAGAGAATGCTACAATTGAATGATCTTGAGGAGTTGTGATTTGATGCTTACGAAAATGCTCTTATCTACAAGGAGAAAACAAGAAAATCTTAAGGAAAGATTTTCATCTCAGAGAGAAAGTGTTACTCTAGAACTCAAGACTAAACCTCTTTCCGGGTAAATTAAAGCCACGATGGTCTGGTTCATTTGAGATCATTAAACTTTTCCCCTAAGGCACGATTGAACTCAAGAATCTGAAGGATGAAACCATTTTTAAAGTCAATGGCCAAAGGGTGAAACATTATTTTGGAGAGGAGCATCAAAACATTGGGTATTTGGAGCTAGCTGAAGCTCCATAAGTCACATGATTCGAAGCCATGCCCATCCAAAGGCTAAAAATATGGCACTCATTGGGAGGCAACCCAAGTTCTTTAACCCTTTCTTAGATTTTTTTATTTACTGATTTCTTAGATTTTTCTTTAGAACAAAAGGTGTAAACATTGGTGGGACACAATTTAATATGAATCATTAGCAATGGAGGAGTTGGGTGTAGATGTATATGAAAATGGAGTAAGAATAGCAAAAAAAGGAACAAAGAGATTTTAAGAATTTTCACACAAGTTCTGGAGGAGAAAGCGCCACTACAAGGCGTCATATTGCTGCCCTGAGTCACTTCATGCGGATCCCTAGAGCAAGGTTTCCAAAAATTCAAAAGACAAGGGATGCAAGTTCAAGGCTACATCCGGCGCCATAAGGCGCTAAATGTTTGGAAAAAAATCAAAAGGCGCCATTATCCAGTGCGAGATTATGCCGCCTCTTGTATTTTTAGGCGCTACTAATGGGATGACCCAACACCAGTTTAAGGCGCCAGTATGGCGCCCTGCTTGGTTTGGGACGATACTCTAGAGGGAGTCACAAAAATGAGTGTTGGTTAAGATGCCAAAATCAGGCGCTATCAAAGCGTCATAGGGCGCCAAAGTTTTGCATAAGGTGCCATTGTCAGGCGCAAGTTTTAGGCACCATCATCCCACCATTATAAAAAGGTGATTGTGCCTCCTTCAACTACCCCATATGCCGCCTCGTTCACCTTCAAGGAGTTCATCCGACAGCTCTCTCTAAGGCTGAAAATCTCATCCTTAATCCCTCTCCCTCTCACTAAAATCTTTCTTTTAATCTATTTTCTTATACTCATTCATCTACATCATCTATGGCAAAGGTATGAGAATTTTCCCCCTTTCAATTTCATGCTATAGTGATTTAATTGAGGGTTTTTCTCAAGAACCCTAGAAATTGCGGATTTCTTAAACCCGGTCCATATAATGCATATATTTTGAAATTGATTATGGAAAATTCTTAATGAAATGATAGGGAGCATGTTGCAACAACTACATTCGAATTTCGTGCACATATGCAAAATTTTAGTGTTAAATCTTGCCTTAGTGATTTCGAGCTTAATAAGGATTTCATGCCTAAACTGTTCTTGTGATGATTCTTAGCTATACATATTATTACCATGATTAATGCCTGCATTTGGACCTTATTTGGTAGAAGAATTTAGAAGAATGCATGATTCATGAAGAAATTGAACTATTAATCATCACTAAGAATTCGGTCCATGCTAAGTTGTAATGCAACATGTAGTACTAAATTGCTTGTTGTTCTTATTCAATGTGTGTGACCTGAGTCTATTGAAAACATTGCCTTCAAGAATGATCTGTTGATATGTAATTTATGGTACATGTAGTGTAATTTGAGGGATATATGTTAGAATTCCTTGGCGCTTCAAGAACTTTTTGAGGTGGTACTCCTGATCAGAGGAGTGTAGCTCAAAGTTAGTTCACTACAACTAAAAGTAGTTGTGAGCTCAAGTTTGTTAAAGGTAACTAACCATAACTTATTTTAAAGAAGAAGAAACCATTAAGGCACCTTTTATCAAAGTAAGGGTATTTTTGTAAAAGTGCACTAATAAGCTTAAAGGAGCTCAATTATTTGAAATGAAATTGATTGGAACTCTTTTGTGTAATTTGAACCTCATTTTGTATTTATAACCACCTTTAGCACCATTTATCAAAGTATGGATATTTTGGTAACTTATGTTACAAGGTCTATGCACCTTGCACCATGGAATAACTTGATTAAAGACAATATATGTTATGGCTGAATTTTGGAAGAAATTATAAGGGATAAAAGCTATTTATTTCAAGGAAATAATAGTTATTGGATTACAAAATGAGAAGTCATGAGAGCTTAAATGGAATCTTAAATGGTGAAGTAATTAGAGTAATTCTAATGGCCATTCATCCATCTATAAATAGATGAGAGGAATGGTCATTGTAGTTTACACTAGTTAACATAATTCTTGCAATCTTCTTCTTCATTTTCTCTCAAATTGGCGCAAGATTGGGCAATTCTTGGAGATTAAGAGTGGATCAATATTGTGTCATCTTCAACACAATCAACCTCTTGGCATCCCCATCAATTTCGCCCATTCTCTTTCTCTTGGTGTTCAAATGAGTCTTCTTCATCTTCATCTCCATCCGCCATCATCCTTGAAGAATTCAAGGAGATAATCCATCAAGAATGAGCGAGGAAGAAGCATACGTTTGGAGCAAGGAATTCGTATTCCTTAAGCGTTTTTTTCCAAATAAGAAAGGTACATAATTTTGGAACTTTAATGTATGATTATGTATGTTGCCTTTCACTTACTTGTTCTTGTAGAAATGAACATGATTTTATCAAGAGACATCATGCCTTCTAATCCGCCACTAAAGTGTGTTTATGTGATCATATGAACATGAAATGAGAAGAATTAAAATATTTAAAATCTTGAGGAAGGTGAATCAGTTTGATTTATGTCTAATTTGATTGCTCCGGATGGAAGGAATGATAGATCACCATAGATTCGACGATTCCAGAATCATCGTCAACAAACACGGCGACAAGTTAGAGCCGTATTCTTTCTTCCTTATTCTATCTATAGGCACATATCGTGTGCCTATGATACAACCTATCCACACTATTTTTTTGTGTGTAAGCTCAATCACGTGAGTAGTGGAGAAAAGCGTGTTGCTGGAGTACGTACGCGAATTCAAGTGTAGTTTGTTGGATTTATTTTTAACATGATTAAACAACTGTTTGGTGGATTCTTGTTGTTGCCTTTGTATTTTGTCGCAGGTAATCGACTAAAATGTGGAGAAAGTGGGAAGTTACATGGTGATCTTGGAGAGGGTTTTTTTTGAGAGCTAATGCTTGATTGATAATTTATTTGGTGAAATCTTTTTTTGTGGTGAACTATTTTTTTTTACGACAATTATAGTATTTTATTTAGAAATTTTAACTGATACACAATTACCCTAAAAAGGGGTTTTAGGGTAAATCTCCTAACAAAAAATCAGAATCAAATCAACATTACCCCACAAACCTACCCAAAGCTCCAATTTCCAACATCATATAAACCCATAATGGTTAAGCCAAACATATTCCATTCTCCATTGTAAAATCAAATATTTCTAACCCAATTGACCTCATAGTATCTCCAACAACTTCTCCATTTTTTTGATATGGTCATTTTTGCAGAATTTTGAGCATTTGTTTTGTCCAACAACTTTCCCATCTGATTCTCCAAAATGAGGAAGGAGGGAAAAAAATGGGAGCCTTCCCCAAATTTGGAGCATTCTCCAAATTTTGGAGAGTCTCTCCAAATCTACTTTTTCTAAACCTTTCTCCTCTCTCCTCTCTATAAACTATTTGTAAATGGTTTAAACATCTTTCCTCTCCCTCTCTTCTCTCTCTAAATAATTTTATAATTATTAATCAAAGATATATGTGTCGTGAGAAGATGACGTATGTCAAGTTGGACAAAACCTCTATAAATCTCTATCTCATTCACTTTGCTTGCTTTACTTACTATGCAGTTCATCAACGCGTTGATACCTTACCTTTGCAAGTGGTTTTCAAAATTGTCTTATCAACGTGTTGATAAGTGGTTTTCAAGTGTTTTGATTTCAAAACCTAAAGTGTTTTACACTTTTTTTAAAGCCAATTCAACCCTCCTTTTGGCCATATTCGGGTATTTAATATCAAGCTAGAGTTTTGCAAGACAAAGGACCAGCTAGCTGATATTTTCACAAAAGCATTACCAAGCTGCAAGATTTGAAATGCTTAGAACACTTCCTCGAGTTGCAAGCTTCGAATCAAGGTGGAGTGTTGAAGATGAGGGTGATTCTTTAGCTGCAAGTCAGTTGGTGTGACCAACAAGCAATATAAGCTTATTTGACAGTGTTAAGATAGGTTGCATTCAAGTGAGTTTAGTATACACCTGAGTGTGTTTAGTATGCAGTCAAGTGTCCTAGTCATTCTAGGATTTGTTTGAAGAAGAGTTCCTATTGAGTTAGGAGTAGTATTTTATCAAGTCATTGTTTAGGATTAGAAGTTCTATTCCTATTAGTTTTTTGTTTCAATTAAGAGTCTTTTAAAGCCTATAAAAGGCTGAGATTATTAGAATGAAGTAGTAGAGATTTTCAAGTAATGTAGCTCTTTTTTTTCCTTGCTTTGCTAAACCTAACACGGTGGACGCAAGACCAATCTTGCCAGTGATGGGGGTAAAGAGGTTCGTTCTAGAGGCCCTTACCGTGGCCAAAATAGGAAATTTTTTGCAGTGGCAACCTAAATCGATTGAGGGTAAAGGATGAAATCTGGTGGCAAGGGAATGCTCTAGTGAAAGGGATGGTGTTGCATCTGATTGTCAGGATGGTCACAACGTTCGAGCGACCCCAATAGCGAGGTGCGAGCTCTCTGTGAAAGATGCAGTGGCTTTAAGGATGGGCATCCAAAATCACTATCCGCGGTAGTGGTGCTTCGGCTCTTGGTTCTGGTGGGAGGCCTTTGGCCATTTCCGTTCCGGAAACACATAATGCTTCAGATGGTCTGCTAGAGATAAATGGGGTAAAGAAGAGTGGGCTTCGGTCGCTGAAGCCTGGTTGGATCTCTCCGATGACGGCGTCCCAAGTGGTGGAGACAATATTCAGGGAGGCTAATTTTCTGGCGCTTGAGACCGCGGACTTTTACGGCTCTACTGATGTGGCTTCGGCATCTGATTTGTAAGCTCAATCGAGGTGGATTTGGGGTTCACTGGGGTAGTTTCCGGCATCGATGTGGTCGAGAAATATTGCAAATCGTGTGATGCGGTGGCGGTTCCAATGAACGTGGTGGTCAATGTGTTGACCAGACTACTCTCCTAGGGAGTGGAAGTGTCATGCTGAGCGCACTGTAGAGCTGAAGGTATGTTGTTCTATGAAAATGGAAGTAAATGAGATTTGTTCCCACTCATCTATGTTAAATTTGAACATTGGAAACATACAAGAGGATTTTAAGGAAGGAACCAATTTATCTCCTTCAGTTGTGGTGATTAATTATCCGATTTCTGGCCTTGGAGAATTAATGGTGCATAATTCAAGCCTGCCAGCTAGTGTTGGAAATTGAGTTAAAAATTAATTATGGGTGCCCTTCATTGGATAAAGCTTTGAATGTTTTTTTCTTCACTCCTAATTTAAATGGTGGACTTCATTAGAGTAGAGAATTGAAGAGATTATATTGGGGTAAGAAAAATTAAGAGAATTTAATCCTTAAGGATAATTTGCATTATGATGGGGATGTTGAAATTATTAGAGGTTTGATTGGGGATTGGATTTTTATTGATGTTTCAAATGGGGTTGTTCTATTGTCTTTAAGGGAAACCTTTTATGGTTTCTATAAGAGTTATGTGCCCAAATTCATCTTTTGGGCCTTTGATGTAATATCTATTAGAATTCTCTGGCGCACTAAGAATTCCATGAGTTGGTATTCCTACTCACTACAACTAATAGTAGTTATGAGTTTAAGCCAGAAGAAGAAACCATTAGGGCACCTTTTATCAAAGTATGAATATTTTGGTAAAGGTGCACTAATGAGCTTAAAGGAGCTCAAATATGTGAATTAGAATTATTTGGAATTATTATGTATAATTTCAAACCTCATTTTATATCTATTTCCACATTTAGACCCTTTTTATCAAAGTATGGGTACTTTGGTAACTTTGGTATAAGGTGTATGTACCTTGTACCATTGAATAA